>CAJHNH020000099.1:0-25000 GCA_905116865.2 Candidula unifasciata
GGGATTTAAACAGGTCCAAACAAGGGTCTCATACTGTGATGCTTCTCTCTTACTGTCATCAAGCAAGTAAAGACAGTAAGGGTGATTGTTTTTTAAAGTATCAATCGAGCCCACGCGCAACAACATCGTGTTGCCTGAGATACCTGCTGAGTAGGTAGCCGAGACTAGTGATGGATTGTACATCGGGTATGTGTGCAAAGAAACGTGGGGAGCGATGAATGGATGGACACATCGAATAATAGGCTGAGTGGATTGGGATGAATGAATGATATGATATATGGGTGGACGAGAGGATGGAAGGGTAGATGGATGGGTCTGAATGTATGGTAATCTGACATCGCGTGAACCAGGGTCTAGTGATGCAGTGCTTCTATCTGACTGTCTGATGTCACACAGAGACAGTAAGGATGACTGTTATACCCAATATCTGTCGAGTCAGAAGTGCATACCCCCAATGTGTACACATACTTACCCTCTCGGTAGTCAAAACGAGATATGTACACTGTATAGGAGGAGTGCGTTCCAACACTATCACGAAGTTGTTCCACATTAGGACAGTGCATCCATATGTAACGAGGGAAAATGAATTGATGAAAGAAAGGTTGTATGAATAGGGGAGAGAAAAGATAAGAAGATAGAGAACGAGAGAGGGGGGGGGGGGGGTAGGGGAGAAACAAAACAGAAAGGGGGAGAGGAAGGGGAGAAGAGTAAGGAGAGGGAAGACCAGAGAAAACTTGGTATATACCTAGAGAGAGAGGGGGGAGAGAGAGAGAGAGAGAGAGTGAGAGAGAGAGAGTGAGAGAGAGAGAGAGAGAGAGACTAGTATCCAAGTATATTATGTAGTGTCAAGCAACCAGCAACATAATCTGTCGAGACCTAGGGGATAACCCTCATGCTATGTAACTGGAATATCATGACAGTCAGAAACTAACGTGGGATGGGCGTGGGTGTCGTGGGGAGGGGGAGAAGGATAAGGGTGCGTTACCGGGACACTGGTAATTTATACGAAGCTATGTTGGGTGTTAAGGCCTAGTGGTGAGAGGTTACCCATCAAATATATAAGTCGGTTTTCCAAAGTTTTCCGATGTCGATCGTCAGACGAGCAGGATCTGATGGCCGTGACCTGAATGTCAGCGGTCCCCCGATGGTCAGCGCTGTTGAAATGAATGGAAACTGGCCTGGCTGTTTGGTTAGTGATGTCATGAAGGTGCTGGCGAAACCTGTCGGCTAAGCGAAGGCCGGTTTCCCCGATGTACTTGATGTTGCACCGTTTGCAGATGATAGCATAGATGACGTTCCTACTAGTGCAGGAGAATTCATCTTTTATGCTAAAAGTGCCTTTAGGGAAAGTCACATCTGAAGTATTCAGCACGTATGGGCAGGTGTTGCACTGAGATCTAAGGCAAGCCTTAGTGCCCGGATGAGTTGGGGCGGGTCCCCGTACTCTGCTGTGTACCAGTAAATCTCTGAGGTTGCGGTCCCGCTTATATGCCAGTAGAGGTGTCTCTGAAAACACAGCGTTGGTTACTGGGTCCGCTCGGAGGATAGACATATGGCGGAATAGGATGTTCTTGATAGCAATGTTATGAGGGTGGTAAGTTAAGGAAAGTATGGGTCTAAGGTTCTGCCGTTTAGGCCTGGGGATGAAAGCATCCACCCGACTGATGCTCTGGGAGCGGCGGAACATTAAAGCCGTCGAGATGATAAGTTATTTATTATAGCATTATTATCAATATTGTGTATTTATTCCGGGCAAAGCCACTCCGTGGAGCTGATGGTGGTACTGGTCACAAACTCCTTGTTGCAGAGTTTAAAATAAAACTGGGAAAAAAAGTGTTGAAAGGGGCTAAGCCAATACGTTTTTATATAAGTAATTTACCAAAAGATCACAGCATTGAGGTTAAAACAAATCTGAGGCACTTATGGCAGTGCAAGAGGATATGACACCTGATGAGTTGGCCGAAGAAGCAAGAAATATCATCATCGCAACAGCTCAGAACATGATTCCTAACAAGCGACACAAGAAACTGATTGACATTACAGAAAAAAAACTTTCAAGCTTATAGAAGAATGAAGAAAATTAGAGCAAGTAGGAACAGAAACAAATAACCATGCTTATGGGAACTACACGAAAGAAATCAGAAGAGCTATCAGAGGAGATGAAAAGCAGTTTATTAGAAATACCTATAATAGAATTAAACAACTCCAGATGCAAGGAAGAGAGAGAGACATGTTTAAAGAAATTAAAACATTGAAAGGCAAATTCAGGCCTTCTTTTCATGTAATAGGTGATAAAAATGGTAACACATTATCTGAAACCAAAGACATTAGAAAGATGGAAAGAATAATGTAGAGAGGTGCATGAGGATCAGACAAGTAATTACAAAAAAAAAAAACTTAATGACAGATATGAAAAAAAACCAGAGCCTTTACTGGATGAGGTACGATCAGCAGTATACAGCCTAAAGAAAGGCAAGGTCTGGAACAGTGGCATTTGGGCTAAAGCGTGGAAGAGAACAAGCTATATCCCTCTCCCAAAGACCTGAAATCTGAAACTATGCTCCAGCTACCATCGCATTAATAAGTCATGCTTGCAAAATCCTCTTACAAATTATTATGAAGAGGGTTGAAAGGAAATTACAATATGAGCTTCATGAAGCACAAGCATGTTTTAGACAGGTTAGAGGAATTAGGGATCGCATCTTTAATATGAGAATAATTTTTGAAAAAAAGTAGAGAATAAACGTAGTTCTTCGTCATTGTTTCATTGTTTATAGCATGGCATTTGATGGTGTCCAACATCAGAAACTGTGGACCATTATGAGAAGTATGGGGTTTCCAGCGCATTTGGTGCATTTAATTGAAAGTCTTTATTGTTAACAATAAGCAGCCATCAGAGCAGCTGGTAAAACATCGGCTTGGTTCGAGGTGCACAGGAGAGTGGGGCAGGCGTGCATTCTGTCACCATACTTATTCAATATATACGCAGAAAATAAAAATGACCAGACTTGTGATAGTTATGATCCGCTCAAATTGGTGGCAATCCTGATCCGGAACTACGCTACGCAGATGACACAAGCTGTTGTGTGCAATCCAGACATTCAAACTACTGACGACCGCTAATGAACATGAGATATGACGAGAGACACGACGTCACTTGCCGTCAGAAGAATTGGACAGACGACAGTTACAAGAAAGGTAGGACGAGCAGAGGCTTGTATTTATATGTCCTGATGCGGCAGTTCGCAGGAGAGCAAAGTCTCTGAGCTCCATGTTGGAGGAAAGTAATTATCTTACCGTCGTAAAGTACAGTGACTGTAATATATTCATTTCATTGACACACATTATATATGTGGAGAATTGTTCAATAAACGTCTTGGATTTGCCTGTCAACGACGTGTTCTAAAATGTAGCAGTTTCAACGGTTGACCTTGTTGGTGGCGTTTTTCTGCCCGTCGTTGGTCTTTTGACAGTTTTTACCCCTAGAATAATAGGTTACTTGGACCTGGTACGGCATGGACATGGGACTACACTTTACGGCCTAATTTATGCACTCAAATATCGCCGTACAGTAATGGGGGCCAAATATCGCCGTACGGTAATTTAGGCCAAATATCGCCGTACAGTAATTTAGGCCAAATATCGCCGTACAGCAATTTAGGCCAAATATCGCCGTACAAATGCCTCCTTTCAAACAGCGTGAAGAGAATAGAAAATTTAATATTGTCTGTCCAAAAGTACAGTGAAGATCAAAATCTGTTTTTGAATTTAAAGAAAACTAAAATAATGTCCCCATATCAAACTGGATGTCACCCAAAAATAACAATAAAAGGTGAAGAAATTGAAAATGTCACAAACTTTGAAAATCTAGGCTCTATAATAAATAGCAATGGAGACTTTGACAGAAATTAAAAGGGGATGGCCGTAGCAATGCAAAGATTGAACAGCCTTACAAGTCAATGGTTAAGCACAAGCAAGGAGATCAAAATTATAATTTTGAGAGCATGCATCTTCCCTGTAGCAACATACAGATTTGAGTCGTGGACTATCTCCTAGTCCTTAAGAAAAAGAACAGAGGCTTTTGAGCTGAAATTCTATAGAAAGATTCTCAGAATATCTTGTACAAAGAAGAGCACAAATATTGACATCTTGAAAGATCTGAACATCAAGGAAAATTAGCTAATAAACAGCATCCAGTCCCAGAACTGAAATATTTTGGTCATATCGAGCGCCACAAAGGATTGGAAAAAAATATAGCAAAAGGCATGGTAGCAGGAAGGAGTGGCAGTGGCCGACCAACACAAAGATGGGCAAAAGATTTAAGTGACTCCTTGAGTATGAAAGTACATGAGGCGGGAGAGCTGGCAAGAGATCTGGATTCTTTTAGGCAGACAGTGATAAGAGCGACGTTCTGCAAAGAATCTGCTACATGATGATGATGATGATTCTAGGCTCAAACCTCTTGAGCCCAATCTACTCCCTAGAAAATTAAAAGAGACTGAGCCCCTCCACTCCCTTAGCCAAGGGCCTGAAAAGGGCCCCATACTTACTATATTTTCCTATTCCTCCCTAACTATCAAGTGCCATTAACTTTAATCTGTTATATTTTCGCTTTTTCCACAGAAGATACAACTACGGCAAGGCTGGGACAGAGGTCGTGGGCTTCCAACTTTCTGAGGACTTCGGTGATAAAATAGAAGTTAGCGGTTACGATCTTAGTGAAGGTGGATGGAGTACCAATGCTATCTATGCCTCTATCTTAGCAACTAAATTCTTGGCGGCAGGTTTTGATATCCAATTCCAGGACCAACAGCAGTAACATTTGAATCACGATCGTTAGCCGTTTCGCTGGATTAAATGTCTGTGCAGACATGTTTTTGAACAAAATATCAGGTTCATTAAACAAGGTAATCCGCATCTAAAACGATTTGCTTTTTTTTTATTATTATTCTGTGTGTAATTAAAATTTTATGAGATGCAACAACGGCTGCACATTTAGCGTCTTCTAAAGTTTAAAACTTGATGTTGGATATGGTTTAATTAAACTGACATTCAAAACAACGTTATACATAAGGCTCTCTGTTTTCAGTGTCCATCACCCCAGTAAACCCCACCCACTATTTTTAGCTCTCACTACAGACCCATCCGTGTGTTTAACAATGTCTCTTGGGTGTGAATTTTCATTGATCAGCGCTTGCACTGATAACTCTATTTCACCATTTATCCACTCCTCGGTCTAAGGTAACTATCACTTAGTGTGTCTGTTTTGCTGGACGTCACTGCAACCCATTCCTTACCGTGTGCTCTTCTACCGGTTTTATAAACAGTTCTGAACGTTACTTCTCGCTGTGCAGATTTTTCCTTATCTCCTTAGAGTACACAATGTCTTTTACCTATACCCACGTTCTTTCAGTGTTCGGTTTTGAGATTCGGGGTGGCCAGAGAATAGGTCAACCTCTTTAAACGTGGGGATTTGGTAACCTCTCATTTAAAACATCATAAACAATGCCATTGACATGAGGAGTCTTGCATGAAACTCTTCTCCTGGTTTATTATTCTCAGTCGGCAAATTGTAAGCATGGTAATGTACTAGAAGCTAAAAGCCCTAAGTACCAAGAAAAATAGTTCGTTAGGCGGTGACTAGAAACAGAAATATTCTAGCCCTGACAAGAAATCTTCTGTGTACAGTCTAGATCAACCAAGCAACAAATAAACTAGGCACATTAACCACAAGTCGTAATCTGAAATAAAAAAAAAACTGGAACTATGATTACCACATTGAAAATCTATTTATTTCACCTAAAATAAAATCAGCGTGGTTCACAAAAAACAACATTAACAACAACCAACTAGCATGACTAGAATCTAAGGCGATCTCCAGCTAACAGGGAAATATGATAATGACACCATACGCTCAGCGATATTACCTCAACAATGGCAAAAAACGAAACATCTTTACCATGTACGTTAACCTTCATTATGCCACCAGACCAAAAAGTCACTTATAGCGACCTGCCATCCTAGCGAGAATACACCCAGATATATTATACAATTTAACTACTGGATAGCAAAGATCCAATACAATAAAGCATGTGCCAGAGTAAAGCTTGTAGTTAATAAGGCTAAAAGAGATAAATGGACAGAAACTTGCTCCAACTTAGACCTTAGACAGAATGGAAATAAAGCATGGACTTTAGTTAAAAACCTCTCCGGAGAAAGTAGAAGGGTGAACCCAAAACCAGTGACAGATGGGAGTAAGACAATCACTGAAGACAAGAAGAAAGCAGAACATTTCAATCATTATTTTGCCTCGGTTAACAGAGCAGGTAAGCTGTCAGAACTCGATAGAACACAGCTCTCTCAGTTGAAGAAACAAGAGAGAGCTCCAACAGCCAGCGACTCCCTTTTTGAAAATGAATTTAGCATGGATGAATTAGAGCAAGCCCTGAAGAAATTAAAACCTAGAAAATCTCCAGGCCCAGATAAGATCCACAACGAAATGCTGCTACATCTTGGCCGGTCTGGGAGAGAAGTAGTTCTCAGGCTTATTAATAAAACTTGGAGGTCAAGCAAACTTCCAAGGGCATGGAGGAATGCATATATCGTCCCCATCCTTAAAACCAAAAAGCCTCCAGATGACCCCAAAAGCTACCGCCCGATATCCTTAACATCATGCTTGGGCAAAGTTGCAGAAAGAATGATAAACAGGCGCTTATATTGGTTCCTTGAGAGTTCTGGTGTTCTATGCCATGAACAGGCAGGCTTCAGAACCAACAGCTGCACAGAAGACCAGCTGTTCAGACTGACACAAAGAATACATGATGGCTTCCAGAATAAGAAACACACAGTGGCAGTCTTTGTCGACCTCCAGCAGGCCTATGACAGAGTATGGAGAAAAGGTCTCCTGATGAAGATGATGAGCATAGGAATACATGGCAGATTGTATAACTGGGTGAAATACTTCCTGATAGATAGAACAATCCAGACTAAGATGCACAACGCAATCTCTTCTAAAGAAGTCTTGGAGGAGGGCTTGCCACAAGGCTCATCATTGAGCTGTACACTATTCCTAATCTTTATCAATGACCTGCCAGAACAAATCAAGGCCGAAAAAGCCTTGTACGCTGATGACCTAGCAATATGGCAGAGTCATGAAAATGTGGAAAGTGGAGCCCAAAGACTGAATGGAGACCTTAGAAGACTGCATGATTACTGCCAAAGATGGAAACTCAAGATTAACTGTGCAAAGACGGTCTACACAATCTTTACCAAAAGCCACCAAGTAGCAAGGAAGAATATTAACCTGAGGTTAGACAAACACCAAGTGATGAAAGAAGAGCATCCCACATACCTTGGAGTCACACTTGACCCGCAGCTCAGCCTCAAGAACCATATTGAAAACATCAGGAATAAGGCATTGAGGCGGTTACAGTTATTAAAGAGACTTGCAGGTACATCATGGGGATCAGACAAGGAAACTCTGAGGGGCTTATACCTAGGATATGTTCGCTCTGTGATAGAGTACAACAACTCACTGCTTACAACTTGTTCCAAAACTAACCTAGAGACTCTTGACAGAGTACAAAATAATGCCCTCCGATTAATCTGCGGAGCTATGCAGTCTACACCAACTGCTGCATGTGAAATCCATACAAATGTGGAACCCCTCGGGTTGCGGAGAGAAAAAGCCACTTTAGAAATTTATGAAAGATGCGTTAGGAAAAATCGTAACCATCCTAATAGACATCTTGTAGAAAACTGGGAATCCAAACAAAGAATAAAGCACAAATCGGTTTTACACTGTGTAAATGAAATTCAGGACAGATACCACCTCCCAGAAAGACGTCAAGGAATTCAGAATGTTGCAAAAAACCTACCACCACATGCTCGCTTTAAAGCTCCAGAAGTCCAAACTAAATTGGTAGGCGAGGAAACCAAACAGTCCGACCCAATCGCTCTTATGAACTCATCACTAAAGACCGTTGATTCTTACCCCCAAGAATGGATACATGTCTATACTGATGGATCAGCATTTAAAGCTACCATTAAAGCAGGTTACGGAATCTACATAGGTTATCCCGATGGATCTGTTGAAGAGATTTTTGATGCATGCGGGGAATTCTGTTCAAACTATGAAGCTGAAATAATTGCACTGGAAACAGCAGTATACCACCTAAAGACTGTAATGGATGTTTACCCCTCAAAGGTCCAAAATATTGTCATCTTCACAGATTCAATGTCTGCCCTTCAAGCTCTGGAGGGCAATGAACGCTGCAGAACTGACATAGCCAAGATAATCCTGGATGTCGATCATCTTATTACCTCATACAACATCAGAATAGTGATGCAGTGGATTCCAGGTCACTCCGGCACACCAGGTAATGACAGAGCTGACAGATTGGCAAAGAAAGGAGCAACACAAGAACAACCACCTACAGCGACAACCCTCCAGACAGCAAAAACACTGATAAGAGCTATAAACAAAGAGACTTGGTTGAACAGATGGGCCATGGGAGACACTGGAAGAGAGGTTTATAGACATATGTCTGGCCCTGATCCTAATGACAGCATTAACCATCTAACAAGAAGGGACCAGGCCACCATCTTCAGACTTAGAACGCAACATACTCCACTCAATGGACACCTAAACAGAATACAGCCACAACACTCCCCAGAGTGCCAGCTATGTAACTACCCCTACGAAACTGTTGAACACCATCTCTTTGAGTGCCCAAAACTCAGTGAGACAAGAAGAACGCTACTCCCTCCGAGACCAGACAAGTGGAACACCTTGTACGGAGGAAAAGAACAGCTTGTGAAAACATGCAAATTCCACTACATGGCATTGGGCCAAAGGGCGAAAGCTCATGCGCCGCTGGATCGATAACAACAACAACAACAACAACTACTGGAGACAATTTCAGGGCTAACTATGGAAACATACGACAGCCGCGAAATCAACCAGACTGCCGGGCTTTCCCTGCAGTCGCCCATACGCATGCTGGCTAGCAAAATGTGCAGAGCCAGAACAGCTGGGTAGGTCTCCTACATGGTCCGTCCGGAAGTCGAAAAGAGGCAAATACTGAGTGAGCTGGCCTTTTAATACACAGTGGCCAGATTTTTCTGCTTTCGTAAACCAGACTAAATAAAGGTGTCGGTTAAACAAACCAGAATCGAAAAGCTGCTGAACAGCAGTCTTTGGCGTTCTCTAGCCTATCACATATCCGCCTAATTTTTGTGTTGACGTCCCTTCAACTACACAATAGATAACAATTATTGTCTAAAAATACTCCTCCAGCTCCTGTTCTACATCCCCCAGAGTTACTGGCCATAGCCACCTGAAAAAAAAAATCATCACCCTAACACCACGTCATCACTAGTTACTTGCAGCATCATCTATTAACATACTCCCACAAATAAACTGTCATTGAAATATGAGCAAAGCATGACTCGTCCCAATGAAACTGGATAATAAACGTTTAAGTCCCAAATAAGAAATTACATCAGAGAAGGCAGTAATCATGAAACATATAGTGAATATTTGCTTCACGTTTCAGCTACCATCTGTAAAATCGCTACAAATCCCCCATCTACATCAATGATGGCGTAATCATCGGAACACGTTAGCATGTGCGCTGGTGTCCAAGACACCATGTGAGTAGAATAAACCCTCATCTAATCCGCTTCTCGGTAGAAAAATTCATTTCAGCACATACCAAATTATCACTTACACACAACAAGCAGAACTATAAAAAAAATTTTTTTTTTTTAATTGAACTAAAAAAAAAAACAACAACAACAACAACATAGTAATCAGCTAACATCAGGATTCTTGATCAGTTGGATTTCCTTTCCGACGTCCAATGATTCTTAGCAGATAAGCCGCGGGGCTTACATAAGACTACCTCCAGTCTTGTCTCGGCTGCATGGCCATCGAGAGACATATCGTTGTGTGCTATCTGAGTTACGCCCTAATCAGCCCACTTCCAAGTTTCTAAAGATGTAACTTTCGCTCCCTCACCATCGTAGCAGGACTCGACAACTGTACTTCCGTCATACACTGGATTTATTTAACAGAACACAAGACACAACTGCAAAGACGTAGACATTGATCCTAATTGACATTCGAACATAGTTCCTATAGTCCTCACTCATTCTCTCTCAACTTGTAGCGACCTCTCCCTGACCACTACAGCTCCATAGGTCTACAGCGTCCCATAACTCTGGGCTCGCTGTACAGTCGAACAGGACCAAATGGCCTATACACTGGACCTTGATATTACTTCAGCAAACAACCACGGCTGACTGGAGATGAACTTCCTTTGCCGTTCTCCAAAACACACAGCATGTAAACTTGTCGAAGGACTCCGATGACCCGCAGGACTTCTAATACAGTCCCCTCTAGCAGACAGCTCTCGTCGGCATCCCTAATATTCTGTTTCCGTAGTGACCCTACGTCTCCTTGCGCCGTCACACAGAACAGTTGCTATTAAAGCATCCAGTCCCCTTGGACTTATTTCGCCAGCTTGACTATACCTTCGACCAGTACCGCAACCCTTACTCAGACCTGAATGCCTGATAGTTGTACCTTACTCTGTCTATCTCACTCGAGAGATACTGTCTGACCCTGACTTGGTCTCTGTCTTAGACTCTGACTCTCGACTTTGACTGACTAAGACTTACTACTCAACCCAATATATCTCTGCCAACTCATGTGGGTGGCTGATGTTTACACAAGACGCACGCTCGTGTGGGCGTTCTCGGGAAACATGCTCATGTGGGCGTTCTCGAGAATCACGCTTATATGGGTGTTCTTGGGGATCACGCTTATGTGGGTGGCTGATGTTACATGAGAGTCACGCTGTCAAGTAATTCAGTCTTTCTCTGTTCTTCTTGTTACCCATGCTTGTCAGCCCTCACACAGTAAACCCACGCATCTACTTTCATAGGCATGCATGCATCGTTCGTGATAATACATTTTTACTGGTCAACATTTCCTCCCCCTCAATACTCGAGCCAATGTGGACCCTGTTCCCCTTGAACTCACAGAAGGTACTATTATACCACCCTGTCCCATCACACACTATTACACTCTCCCAAATCAGCACGCAACACATATAGGACATTACCTCGGCTTCGGGGAAGCCTACAAAGATAATTTCGTCACTACCTCGGCTCTGTGTGAGCCTACAAAGGACATCGGACATAACGTCGGCTTCAGGGAGGCATACAATAGATTCAATTCTGTCTCGCCCGCATGACCATCGAGAGACATATCGGACATCACCTCGGCTTCGTGGAAGCCTACAAAATTAACTAAGCACACGCCTAAAGTTTTCGATAAAGAAACCACACAGGTGGGCGCCATTCATTAATTAAATTTTGTAAAAAAACACGTATTCAAAGTCGGTGAATAAAACGAGCACGTGGGCGCTCTCCAGAAATAAATCTAAGACATGAATTACTCTAATTATCCTAACAAACTAGACTGGGCACAAAACAAATCATGGCCACCTTACTGTCTAAAGACGCCACTTGTACTAGAAGTTAAAAGCCCTAAGTACCAAGAAAAGTAAAGAAAAATAGTTCGTTAGGCGGTGACTAGAAACATAAATATTCTAGCTCAAACAAGAAATCTTTTGTGTACAGTCTAGATCAGCCAAGCAACAAATAAACTAGCCACACTAACCACAAGTCCTAACTCAAACAAGAACAACTAGAACAATGATTACCACATTAAACATCTGTTTATTTAACTTACCATAAAATTAGCGTGGCTCACAAATAACAACATTAACAATAACTAACGTGCTCGACTAGAATCTAAAGCGATCTCCAGCTAACAATGAAATATGACAATGAAACCATACGCTCAGCGAGACTGCCTCAACAATGGCAAAGACCGAAAAATATTCACCATGTACGTTAAGCTTCAATATGCCACCAGACCCACACACACAAAATCACTCATAGCGACCTGCCATCCTAGCGAGAATACACCCCCGACATAATACACAGTTTAACTACTAGAGACAATTTCAGGGCTAACTATGGAAACATGGCATCGCCGCGAAATCAGCTAGACTACCGGCCTTCCCCTGGAGTCGCCCATACTCATGCTGGCTAGCCCAATGTGCAGAGCCACAACAGCTGGGTATGTCTCCTACAGGGTCCGTACGGAAGTTAAAAAGAGGCAAATACTAAGTGAGCTGGCCTTTTTATACACAGTGGCCAGAAATTTCCGCTTTGGTTAACCAGACTGAATTAAGGTATCGGCAAAACAAACCAAAATCGACAAGCGGCAGAACAGCAGTCATTTAGAGGTGACAGGCTCGATTCCCGGCACTGTGATTACAGCTTTCAATTGTATGTGTTCTATCGTGTCATATCTTTCTACTTTTTTTCTAAGAGTGCCGGTCAATACATTGTCTCTTTATTAATTCTATATCCAAATTTGGAAGTTGTATTGTATTGCTATAATGCTTGTTGACTGGCTCAAAATATAAACCAGCTGTGTGCCAGTTACTGTAAAGTCATCTTTTTTTTTTAATTAAAAAGCGGCAAGGGGTGTGGGGAGGGGCGGAAGGGAGGGGTGGGGGGGGGGGGGCTGGAGAAAATGGCTGCTGTAAGAAAACAGCAGGACTTGTGAAACTGTCAAATATGAAATCATAAAGACATGCAAAATGTAAGACCACATGTGGGTCTGCTCTGATCCGTGCGGGAGCTTTCCAGATATTTGTTTTAGTTTGAGGGCACGTTATGTGGAATGGATCAGTGTTGTATAAATAACTAAGGCTGTCAGTACCACACAGGCAGCCTTTACTTCCTATATCATTTAATTTTATCCATTTCGTGCAAGTTTTTTTTTTCTCTTCTTCCTTTTTTTTCTGCCAGACGTAAAGATAAAGTCTTAATAAAAATTCTCCTTGATGGAGATTCGAATGCGTGACCACTGGGGTGAAAGGCCTGTGCGCTAACCAATGTGCTGCTGCTGTTTACAGACACAATAAACTGCATTGATCTTTTCTAAGTATATTTTATTGCTCGAACCTGTAACATATGCAACTAGCAGGTTCCCCCCCCCCCCACCTCCCCCCTCCCCCACCAGAATCATTATCAGACCTATCTTGCTGCAATTCATTTACAGAACGTCACTCCCTTATGCATTTTCCAAAAAAAAAAAAAAAAAAAGAAATGATAATAATAAGAATAATTTCAAACTCTCTTATCTCCATTTCATTGTAGTGCTGAATCATTTTAATGTAACGTCACAATAATTTTATTCTTCATATTCAAGATAACAAATCGTCAAAGTAATTTCATTTTCATCTTTGTCTCGACGTGAACAAGACCGCTGACAGGGCATGTGATTTTTGCACTCATGAATCAGTAAGCCCTAGCCGTTTAATGTACGCTTTATTTTGTTTTAATATACATTTAATTCTACTACTCTCAAAACTTTGTTTTTATCATTAACAATAAGTTAGTTAATTAGTTAATCGGCAGATTATCCTCATTGTACATCAGACAATTCCATAAGTGATCGGATCCAATTTTCAGTATATTCTTCAGTGTGTGGCGACAGATAACACCAATTCTGAGTTGGTTTACATTTTTGTTTCTACCTGTATAGTGTTCATGACTGGCGGCCCCTCTTTTGACCCGAAGTTCTTGTAGTGTTCATGACTGGCGACACCTCTTTTGACCTGACGTTCTTGTAGTGTTCATGACTGGCGACACCTCTTTTGACCTGAGGTTCTTGTATTGTTCATGACTGGCGACACCTCTTTTGACCTAAGTTCTTGTAGTGTTCATGACTGGCGACACCTCTTTTGACCTGAAGTTCTTATAGTGTTCATGACTGGCGACACCTCTTTTGACCTGAGGTTCTTGTATTGTTCATGACTGGCGACACCTCTTTTGACCTGAGGTTCTTGTAGTCTTTTGAGTGGTGCCAATTCAACATCGTCGCCTGAATCATCTTCTCGACCTGCCTCCTTGAGAGCATTGAGGGTGTCAGCCTGGTGGAATGCTTTTCTTGTACCTACCATGGCCCTGCCAGCATATCAATCCACTCGTTCATTTACTTTTGTTCCAGAGAGTCCTGACACAAAAATAAAACTAATTTCTTTCAGATTAGATTTCCTTAGCGACTCGAAACACTTTCTGTGAAACGCTCCTGTCTCTATTATCGTAAGCATGCTCGTGGAAAACACTCAGAAAGCACCCATGGGAAACTTAGTGTGTCTATAGACGCATCGTTGCTTTTGTTACCGTTATCACCTCCATAGTCAGACTACTTGTAGTCGAGGCAAAAGCCCGGTTATCTTCTTTTACAGTTTTCCTTTAAGGACAGGTTAAACCCGACAAATTGAATTTGATTATATCTGCCGGAAACAATACTGCTTGTAGTACATACTAGTTTAAGATTGAAGGAAAATTGATTTTGGGGGTTAAAATCAACATATTTTCACGGCTATTGATTGAAAATGTCATATTTGATGCGGAAATTATCCAAATTAGTTTAGTACTCAACATTTACGAAGATATTTAAAACACTTATAAAGGTGGCTTAATGAATATTTGCACATCAATTAAGCATTATATTTTAAACGTTATGAACTTAAGAAAATTGACTTAAAGCTACGATTTTAAAGTTATGCTCACTTCAATGGTACCATCATGTTTTTGTTTTCCTAAAATTACGGGTAAGGGTTATCATAGATGACAAAGACTTAATAAAGTATTTAAGCTACTGTATTCATTCTAGTGCAGTCTGTTTGAATATTATCCTTTTATGTGTGTGCCATGTGTGGAGACAGTATGTTCCTAACTTTTTGAGATATCATTGCACAACACAGTAAAAAATATCAAAAAAGTTATTTTTGAGAAAATCGCGAAAAGTAACTGACCAAGCTGGTTTTCAAAAAAATCCTCTACTTAATGAGTCTCTGCTGCTCATGAACCATCCTCAGGGTATTTCTCAAGTGTCTGAATACTTTACCTTGCTCTTTTTATCTTCTTAAGTATTTTATTCCCTCCTTTGGCTGCTCTTTCCCGTACTTTATCAAATCTACGAAACGTGGAAACACTGTGAGACAGCTTAGCCCTGACTAGTTTCTCTTCATTTCATTTAGTAACAGAACCACTCACAGCTATTTCTAGACTATATCTTTCAACATGGAGTACAGGGATTAGACTACCCCAGTTATAAAATTTTTAACAAATGGGTGAAATAATTATTAAAATGGGCTGATAGATAACTGAGTTATGATAGTTTGAATATTTTGCCTATATAATTTACTAAATAAATAGATACCATACTAGTTAAAAAAAATTAATTTAAATTACTTACAGCTGGAATTTTGAAACAATGAATACACTTTCATGTAGTTTTTTTTAATTGAAACTCTACACTTTTGAAAAAATTAGTCAGTTTGGGGGATTTAACCTGTCCTTAGCCAGAACCGTGAAGGCCCATGAGCCTTGTACGTGTCGAACGACTGATTCGTTAGTGTTGATAATTTCACCTCCGTCAGCAGAATTTTCAGGAGTTAACGCTTACACTTCTGCCTCAGCTAACAACTGGCCTTGTTGTCTGCAATCTCTAGCCAGTTTTATAAAGATCCCTTTTCACGCTTTTAAGCGCATCGGGTACACGGAAGAGCGCCCATACTATTACAGACCATCGGCACTAGGTGGATAATGTGGTCAGTATTACGCCAGCCGTCTTTACTTACTTCTCTACTGAGCCGTTGCTTATTCTCAAAGGGCCTTGACCACAACCATCCTTGTACCCCTTTATGGCTGGGTTGGCCTGTGACGCCCCATACCATTATAAGAATCCACACAGTCAGCAGTACGTTGGAATTACAAGTCGGACTCACAACTCCTAAGCCACGGACGCCGCAGTCAGTTTTATGCAGGCTGAAACGGATGTACGCCGTTCTGCTGGAACTCATACACATTCCTTACCAGGTTCTATGTCCACAGTTGAAACAACTTGCTGAATACTGTCCTCAACCTGACCCACCCAGGATTTTTCCATTTTTTATTTACTAGCTACACTTCATCCTGCGAATCTCACAGTGCAATAAATGGTGTCCTTCAGCACTGATATGCAGACATGCATGTGCTAGGCAGATCACTGTTCTCACTTAAATGGTTGGAAGATCCAAAATGTAATGCAAACTTCTGCATGTTGTATTGTTTTGTACATCCAAGTATGATGCGAATGGCCTCATTCTCTATCAGATTTGGTCTCTCTATCTATGTAAGGCTAAGAGTCAGAAACCCCTCAGTACTCAATGACAGAAAGGATGAGATTCTGGTATAAGAGAAATAGGTTACGCTGCTCACAGTTTTTTGCAGCCATAATCCCAAAGTAAAGAGAAGATGGGTGCAGGATGTGGCGGATGATCTCCAGATGAGTGTATCAGATGCAGGACATCTTGCTTTTGATCAAGAAGTTTTCCATAGAGGGTTGTTATGGGAGCAAGGTTCTGCAAAGAACATGATACTGAATGACTGATAATCCTTGGCGCCGTCAAACCTTACTTTGCCTTCATTATCAAGTGGTTGACATGCTCATAAAATGCCAGGTTGCGATCAAAACACACTCCTAAATACATTTTTTTTGAACGAGTTCTCTCTTTGATTTCCGAACACAAACTTGCACTTAGTGTTGGTGTTTTTATAGTACCGTTATTCAGAGAAAACCTTGTCACCGTTGACGTTGACAGATTGACGACCGCTCCCGTTTCATCGCATCACCTCCTTAGGCAATCAAATTCTGTCTGAAGGTCCTCAACCACCTGCTCACGGTCTCTACCTTGACGGTAAGCCTAAACATCATCAGCATCGGTCCCATGGTCCGCTTGCCTGTGATTCTTACAGTAAAACTGTCGAAATGTATCGGGGATAAAGGTGAGCCTTACGGCAGACCAGGGTATGCAGTTATTGGTTCAGATGTCGAACACTTTTCCTTAAATAGAAGTGGGGAAACAGATTCGATCTTTTAATACTATCAAGATGATGTTCTTAAATGTCAATTCGCGATGTCTTAACGTTACAATTAAACGCAATATTACGTTTTCACAGCAAGTGGCATGAAAGCTGTATAATATGTTTGCGCTAATATGCACCTTTATGTTAACTCAGTGTAATGCCACTAATCTTTTTGTGTCTTTTTATCTTTCTTTGTTGGGTTGAAAAGTATTAGGCCTAATCTCACGAAATGGCAGATTTTAAATTCAATATAATTTATTGACGCCCGCGTGCGGATCGGAAGGTCGTGGGTTCGCTCCCGGTCAGAGCCGGATTTTTTTCTCCAAATATGACCCTGACTCCCATGTCGACCCAGCCTTGAGTGGGTACCAAGTGCAGTTCCGGGAAATAAAGGCGGCCAGCGTGATGCTGACCACATTACTCATCATGTGCCAATTGGTCTTTAAAAATATAGGTCGCCCAATATGCCCTACAGCCTAAAGGCGTGGAAAAGAGACCTTTACTTTTTTTTTTAAACTATCATAAATGGATGCTGCGAGATTTACCTTATCAAGGAAATCTTCGCATAAATTTGCACGTATTAATGACAGTATTAGAGTAGTTACAGTTGGTGTGGTATAAAAGGGAAAGAACCCAGGCTCAGTCACAACCAGCCAACTGCTTTCAAGAGGTCAAGTAACTGGAGGTATTATGTGTCGTTTGATTTTTAAAAAAATGTTTAGTAATGGAATAAATCCCGAGAAGTAAAGGCGGCGATTTGATGTGACGATATGGCCCATTGGTCTATCCAAATAGACACATTGCACCATATGATTGATTGACCAAAGATTTTTAAAAGCGATTTGAATGAAATGTTAAAAGGGCACTGAATCTGAATGTTTAAAATGTTTACATGACCGTGGCTCGTATGTTGACTTTGTCTAAACGTCTTCTCAAAGTGCACGTTGTGTGGTGTTGGAAGTCATGTCAATCCACAAACTTCTGTCTCGTGTACTTTCAGTCAGTTCTAAAACAGATGATCTTCCATACCATGATGTCAAACGGTCCAGTATCTTTTCTCTGGATCTCACTCTGCCTCTATTTTGACCAAAGAAAATACACGGTTTTCGACTGAAACTGACGACCAGTTCTCTTCGCTGTTCGATTTCCTTCAAGACATCATCATTCCACTTTTTTTCGTTTTTTTTGGTACATTTTCATAAGCCGTCAATGAAACCGCATCTGAACCCCTTCCACACAATGTTTCACAACTCCGTATCCGTGATTCACTTCTAAACTAGGTACAGTAAAATGTCTGAGACAGTTATTCTGGCCTGCCCGCTGTTGACCACATCGCCTATCTCGTGCCAACTGGCCTACACAAATATGCCTGATGAGGAAATGACATAACAGGTGTAACTTACTGTCATTTTGTATCATGTTCGTATGTTCACAAAACTAGTGTATGGCCTTTTGCTACTTTAACATTGATCTTAATATTCACGTCAAAATGAGCGTAGTAATTTAAACCCTGAATGGTCCAGACTTCAGTTTGCTTTGTAACTGTCGGGCGCCCAATATGAGCTTACTTACTGTTGAACGAGGTTATGGGGGTTTTTGAAGTAGGATTCTCATTATTAAGATGTTAATCCTGCAGTCTGCAATTTATGAGTGTAGAAACTGCAAGCAAGCCAGCTTAGTCATGTGTTTGTCAGTTCTTACTTACCCTCGTTCCCTTCCCCTTTCCCCTCCATTCGGTGGGCGTGGGAGTTTTGCCGGGGGGGGGGGGGGGGCTGCCACATGGAAGTTCGACCACCCTGAGTTTCCAACATCTCAATCTGGATGGAACGCCACCAGGGCATATCTCAGGTACCTCAAGAGAAGATATAGTTGGGACACCTGTAATGGCTACAACAGACTTCAGTTCCAAGCAGGTGATGATTGTTTTTAAACTTATAATGAAAGCAAAGAATCTTAATACTGCAAACTACTTGGTGTGTCGTAAGAGACGAGTGAAGTGAACACTTGTGTCAATTGTCTTGTATATGTATTTACATATTATTGACCCTAGTGCCACAGCTTAAAACTAAGATAGGACAAGCCATCTTGGAAAAAAAAAGTAATTTTATAATGTCTTACTATTATATGACGGTGTCTGGGGTTTAGGCGATGAGAACGCGCTTCGTAATGCTGAGGTGCAAGATTCGATCCCAGCTGCAGGCGATTCAACAGCATACGGTCTTGCGTTGGTTTTAACAGAGGTACTGAGAGTCGATCGTTTAATGAGCAATAGGAAACTACTTAAGGCATATTTGCCATTAAAAAAAAAAAGCACTGCATTTAAAAAATGCCGAGGCTGGTTCTGCGACGTTCTGTAAAGGACACACATCTGATTTATATTAATACATGTTTTTGATTTTAAGATAATACTATCATTATTTATGATATTTGTGACATTCATATAGGCTATGCTAGAGTGGTGGGTAAGGAACAGACAGACAGATTGGCTGGATCTGCACCACTGGGTGGGTAATTGATACATGACAAGGCAGATGTGGTCAAGGCCCTTTGGGAATAAGCAACGGAATCAGTAGAGAAAGAAGATTATTATCGCCAGGAAAAAATGAGGCACCTGGGTGTAATTAGAGGGTCTGGCCGGATCACTACACTCAGAGGGAAGGCAAGACGGACTTTTAACTAGATTGTGACCGGTACTATCAGTATTGGAACTCTGTGCAACTCTGCGCTGGCTGCTGAAGATGAGGACAGAGCATGCATGGGAAAATCCCGACTGCTGTGATGTTATTTCTTGACTAAACTCAACTCAACTTAACTCATACAAATGATAACTGATATTTTGAGAGCCTCTAAATACCAGCTCGACTGTCCGCATTTTGTTCGATTTTTACAATCAACCTGCGCTGCCTGCTAAACGCTATCTAAAAATAGGCAACAAGAAATGTTTGAAGAGTCAAATCGCGGTAGGTGTTTAGTACATCATCAAATGTTTGCAGCTTTTCAATACAATTATAGGTCTAGCCTTATATGCCTGATAGGACAAGGTGTGAAAAAGGTTTTTTAATATTTGCTTTAACCTTAATTAGTACTAAACAACTCACCACGGGTATGCTGGTTTCTACATACATAATACACTTTCCTGGATATCTTTAACTCCATTCAGTTATTACTTTATTGCACACTATTCCATTTATTACTTTACTTTAAGATACTTCCTGTCTGCTAATTTTACCATTTTAACTTCTTTAGACCCACCAAAATTTTTTTTTAATGGTTAATGATATTTTGTTGACTTTCGCCAGGTATCAAAGGAAATGTGGCTCTTATCCTTCGCTGTGTTTGGGCTGTCTGCTCTCTGCGCTGCTTTCATACCTGATGGTGCTTACTCATCTGGTGACAGGTACTGTTCAAACACATAATGCCATAATTGTTTGGAGAGAACAGTAATGGAAAGTATGTTTCCTGGAAGACGAGGCAGGGCACGACCAGTACGACCATAGACACTGGATATCATTGGCACCCTGGACATGAAGTTTACGAGAGCGGAAAGTTGACAAGGGAAAGGACTAAGTGGCTTCTCAGCGTGTTGTAATGAGAGCGACGCTCTGCAAGGGACTTGCTACATTACGAAGATGATAGATTTGATAATGAGGATAATGATGATGATGATGATGACGACGACGATGAGAGTGATGGTGGTGTTGATGATGATGATGATGATGATGATGATGATGATGATGATGACATTAATTGTATATTTCTTTGATTTGATAGTTTGTATAAGTCTTGCTAATTTGGTAAGCGCGAGATTCAAGACCCTCCTAGGTGAAAATACAATCGTTTTGCACACTAAAACGTTAAAGATTTTTGTTTCCCCCTCTCCATCTTCCTCGAAAGTAAAGGGCTATATCAATGCCTGCGCTGAAAGGGCATATGGTGTTAATGCCATTTTTTTTTTATAGAGGAATCAGCATTTGATTAGTGATCAGTACGATGGGTGTCCTGGTCAACTCGATGGGTGATCTGGTCAACACGATGGGTGATCTGGTCAACTCGATAGGTGATCTGATCAACACGATGGGTGATCTGGTCAACACGATGGGTGATTTATTCAACACGATGGGTGATCTGGTCAACTCGATAGGTGATCTGGTCAACACGATGGGTGATCTGGTAAAAACCCTGGGAACACCCTGAGTGATCTGGTCAACACTATAGGTAATCTGGTCAACACGATAGGTGATTTGGTCAACACTATGGGTGATGTGGTCAACACGATATGTGATCTGGTCAACACGATAGGTGATCTGGTCAACACGATAGGTGATCTGGTCAACACGATAGGTGATCTGGTCAACACGATAGGTGATCTGGTCAACACGATAGGTGATCTGGTCAACACTATGTGTGATGTGGTCAACACGATGGGTGATCTGGTCAACACGATAGGTGATCTGGTCAACACGAAAGGTGATCTGGTCAACACGATGGGTAATCTGGTCAACACGATAGGTGATGTGGTCAACAGCATGTGTGATGTATTCACTCTCCATTCCTTGTTTGTGTAGTCCACTTGTGTTTGTAAAAGGCCGCCCGGTCGAAACGTTACGTTGTGTTGTTTTGTTCACGTTTTACTGCTTCCCCATTTTGTTGAGCTTGTTAGTCAAATGTTTCTGGAATTCACGAAGAGTAATATGGTAACAGTGGATGTTGTAGACAAAATCATGTCAGTCACATATACTTCAAAGAACCTCAACCCTTTTGCGAGCTGGAAACACCTTGTAATCTCAGTTTTAAAAAAAATATATATCAACCTTTGAGCAATGTAGTCTGTAGGCGGACTGGCTAGCCACTACGTCGCTGAACTAATCAGAAAAGATATAACACCCAACGAAAAGTATAATAGCTAGCTTCACAATATAACAAATACAAACAAAACATGAACGTTGCGGCTATTGGGCCTTCATCAGAACATACAAATTAAACTGGTATCTCGATGCAACCGGGTCGGTGGCTAGTAGTGCTGGATTAAATACAGTCAAATCATGTTGCTGCAAATTCGCCTCAAAAGAACACAGGGTAAACATAATGCTCTCTCCAACAGGGTTGTATTGATTTGTCCAGTTCACATGCATTTTTTTCTAGAATTCTTTTGACCTGATATTTATGCTATTTGGGTTTTCTATGTAGCGTTTTGCTGCTGTTTAAATGAGTTTCTATTTTAATTATTCATGGTGGCCTGTAGGGTGCGATTTCCGGAAACCGAGACAGAGGCCAACCTCTTGTAGATACTAGACAATAAAGATACATTGGTTATGAAAGCACATAAGGCTTCAAAACTGGCGAGAGAAAGAGATATTTCCAGACGTGCCAAGAAGAGCCCCGTTGTGTGAAATACCGTTGACTGATGATGATAATTTTAACTAAATACTTTAACTAATTCCAAAACTTGTTTGCAGTTATACCAGTGGAGGTCCCTATGGCAACACAGACACGACACCCCAGAGTCTGAAACTTACCAGTGACAGTACGTATTTGAATCAAATTTAAAATATTGATTGTCATTATTTGTGTCTAATTTAGTGACATCTTCTAATTCCCGCACGGCTCTGTCTCTTTTAAGTGAGAGCATTTTTTATCGTGTTGAGACATAAATGAGCAAAGAAGAGTGACACTGCACCCTACCAGGCATGTCGTAAGAGACCACTAGGGGTAGATTTTGGCTTGAGGTTGTAAAAACTGTAAAAACAAAACTACAAAAACCAACCAACCATAGATAAGTTAAAAAGAGAAGCAAGTAAAACTCAGCCAACCAAGATGAAGGGAGGCTCTTCAAGTTGAAGAAATATGACATGGTGTGGAGAAAGCCAAGGGGAGTTCGGATCGTTGACGTATCTCCTTTCAACTAGGAAAACCTCCAAAATTGGCATCTGGAATGTAAGAACTGTATACAATATAGAAAAAATAATGGAAGTAGTACGGGAAATGAAACATTATAGAACTAGTATTTTAGGGCTATGTGAAACTAGATTGACTAAGGTGGGCAAAATTATTCTAAATTCGGGGGAAACTATTTTGTTCCCAAGACACACAAAAGACAATTCTCCCCACAAAGAAGGAGTGGCCCTGATGCCATCTAAAGAAGAAGACAGGGCACTAATAGAATAGGAAGCTGCGAGTCCCAGAATAAAAAAGCGTCATTTAGAACAGCAAAACAGAAGGTGAACATGTTAGTAATACAGTGTTATGAACCAACAAATCATAAAGATGCATCAGTAAAGGAAGAATTTTACATACAGCTTCACAATATTGTAAATAAGGAGTGAAAGGGCAATAAAAAAATTGTGATGGGTGACATGAATGCTAAGATAGGATCAGACAACACAGGTTTCAAAGATATTATGGGATACATGGTCTAGGAGTAATGAATGAAACTGGAGAATTATTCAAAAATGTTTGTGCAGGAAACCAGTATATTATCGGTGGAAGTATTTTTTCCCATTAAAAAAAAAAAATA
Source organism: Candidula unifasciata (assembly GCA_905116865.2). Lineage (NCBI taxonomy): Eukaryota > Metazoa > Mollusca > Gastropoda > Stylommatophora > Geomitridae > Candidula > Candidula unifasciata. Next base: position 23,522 of record CAJHNH020000099.1, read on the forward strand.
CATAAGGCAATATGGGAATTTACCAGACCATAAGACAACCAATCAAATTTATCACCTATCTATTAACAAAAACATAAAGTGTGGGTAACACCAGAAACAATTAAATTGATTGAAGAAAGGAAAACCAGTTCCAGTTTGTTTGAAAAAAAAATAAAAGTTCTAGTCGCCCTAACCAGATCCGAAATTGAGCGGCGGTTATGTTGGGACTGCGTTTAATTGATTGGGGTTTCCAATAGTTTTTTGTCCATTGTGGCGTGTCCATACGCCTGGAAAACTAAAAAAGGCACACTTAAATAGTAGCAATACTAGAACTGCTGAAGCTAGAGCTCAGAGTAAATACCCAGAAGCCAATAGGGAAGTTACGAGGCATATAGGGCAGATAAAGTGAAATATTTAACTCTTTGAGTCCCAGGGGGTTTAGCATCACAGACCCAAGGGTTAGTCAAGAGAGATGTAACATTGGCGCATCTTACGTTCATTGGGCTTCTAGGTAGGAATCTATGAACGTATGATGCGTTCCTTGGGACTCAAAGAGTTAAATGATCTAGCACAAGAAGCGGAGACAGCAGCGGCAAATGGAAACTTCAGGAACCTTTCCCGTAACACAAGAAAATTGGTAGGTAAATATAGTCAGCCAACTGGATCAATCAAAAATAGTCAAGGAAAGGTACTTACTAACACTAAAGATCAAATGGACAGATAGGCTGAATAATTTAAAATACTGCTAAATAGACCAGACCCAGAGGTTCCCCCAGACACCCAGCCTTTATAAATGGATCTGGATATAACTGTGAGACACCATCTAAATAGGAAATTAGAAAAGCTATCAACCTTCTCAAGGAAGGAATGGCGGCAGGTCCAGATGGTATCCCAGCAGAAGCTTTTAGGGCCAACATAAAGACTTCAACAGAATTGTTACATAGATTATTTAGTAAGTCTGGGAGGCCGAAAAAATAACAACAGGCTGGGGAGAAGGATATCTTTTTAAACTGCCCAAAAAAATATGATTTACGTGAGTGTCAAAACTATAGATAAATTATGTTGCTGTCAGTTCATGGAAAAATATTAAGTAGAATTTTTTTGGAAAGATTAAAAGATGCAACTGACAAAAAGCTAAGAGACGAATAGGCAGGTTTTCGGCAAAACAGATCCTATACTGACCAGATAGCCCATTACATTGGATTCATAGACTATAAAAAAGCTTTTGACAGCACTGATAGGGAATCTCTCTGGAAACTTATGGGGCCTTATGGAATCAGACAGAAAATCATTAACTTAGTAAAAGCAACATCAAAAGACATGAAATGTCGAGTTCTTCATGAGGGAAAGCTGACCGATACATTTGAAATAAAAACAGGTGTGCGACAGGGATGTCTTTTGTCGCCTTTGCTATTTTTACTGGCAAAAAGAACTGGATTATAAAGACAGCAACTACTAACACCCGGCACCCGGAATAGAATTCACTGGACCCCTACAAAA
>CAJHNH020000099.1:27500-102500 GCA_905116865.2 Candidula unifasciata
ATACATACATACATACATACAATACATACATACATACATAACATACATACATACATACATACATACATACATACATACATACATACATACATACAACATACATACATACATACATACATACATACATACATACATACATACATACATACATACATACATACATACATACATACATACATACATACATACATACATACATACATACATACATACATACATACATTCATACATACATACATACATCATGTTCTGCAACGTCCTGTAAAAAATAGTCAAGTAACTTTTAACTAAACCCAAACTCCAACCATTTTGTACGGAGGGCTTGAAGATTTTTTTTTTAAATCCCTGTATTTGTTATATTTTTCTGCCCATTTTTAGAATTGTAATTAATGTTCTGAGATGTAAAAAAAAAATATCTAATTGAAATAATAGAGCAATGAACAAAGATTCAAAAAAAAAAATTGCTATATAAGGTTACAGGCGGCCTGTCATTAACCCAACATGCCACAGCAATTCTCACCGCCGAACATTTGGATCTCAAAGCGTGAGCTTGATGCTCCGGTTATATACGCACACCGGAGCTTAGCTGTCAACACAACCCGATCACATAACAAATGACGACTGGACCCGCTTAAAGCTCCACATAAACTCCCACACACATATCCATTACATGACTAACCCGTTCATATTACAGAAAGACAACTATAAGACCACTATGGTCACAGGCGGAAATTTTCACATTTCGGAACTATTCAAATTCAAAAACTGTTTTCAGTACTTTTTGGCAAAATTAAAATAGTCAAAATTGTAAAACAATAGATGGTGGTCCAGAGGACGTTGTGTATGGAAGCTCGCTCTCCTACGAGATACGCATAGCCAGATCACAGGGAGACAAAACAAACAGGAAACACCAAGAAAGAAGAAGGAAGACATGCACCAGTGACAACAGTACGAGCGGTTTGATTCGGATGGAAGCATCAAGCCCAGAAACGGCACAAACACTAAAATTCAGTCACGAAAGTGACGCAAATAACCCAGACCACAAATATAGGCGGAGACTGCTAGCAGCCTCGGCTAGCTAGCAGCAGTCAAAACGTGGTCGAGCTTTATTTTTTTTTAATCAAAAGGACTTGGACCTGGACTTGGACTTGTCATGTCCCCTTACTTGAGTGGTCGGTTGATGGGGGAACAAGCACCCGTCCCCTAACAACATTTTTGTGATGCTCATTTCCCAGGAACGACCGTGTTTAAATCCACAAGTTTCCGGGGGGGGGGGGGGGGGCGCTTTTTGAAAAATGACTTTCGGGTCCAGGTGCAGTCCTCGAAAGTATAGGCGGGCGGCGTGGTACTGACCACATCACCCACTAAGTGCCGATTGGTCTATAAAATATAGGTCTTACCCTATATGCCCAATACATTTGGAGGTGTTGAAAGGGGTCCTTTACTTTGTATACTTGAGTTGATCCGGTTTAATCTTTCTGTGTAGATTGCGGCGCCCTGTCATGATGATTGTATTTGGGGGTCACAAAGAACAGATGCACTACCATACATACATACATACATAAATTCAGACGAAGCAGATGCAATAATCTATACAGACGGATCCGTTATACGCCAAAGAAGAAGCGCATGGGCATTTCCAGCACGCTCAGCGGGCAGAACAGTCAAAGAAGCCAACGGCGCCTTCTCCATGACAACCAGCAGCATGACGATGGAGGTGATGGCAGTGACACAAGCGCTTGCCTGGCTTGAAACACAAAAATACACCGGCGTGTGTATACTCAGTGATTCAATGAGTATGATCCGGAGGGTTCAGGCAGGTTCAGTGCGAAGACAATGGCTTGAATCATTACAGAAGTCCACTGTCCGTGAAGTCATCTTTATTTTTGTTCCGGGACACGCAGGCGTCGATGGAAATGAAAGAGCTGACAGGTTGGCTGGATCCGCTATCACTACCGACGGTCAGCCTATGGATCATGCTGATATTATCAATGCCCTCAGAGAAATGGGAAGGATAGACGACTTTGGTGGCAGTGAATCCACATCACTCGCCAGAATGGCAGACTTGGGAATTAAGATCGGCACAGCAAGAAACGAGACGCACACCAGCTACGCCAGAAGACTGGTTAATCAACATAGAACTGGTACTATTAGCCATCGGACGTTGGGGTTCATACTGAGGGGAGGATCTGAGCACCTATGGACATGATAGGAGTGCAATGAGGATAACCCAACTAACTAACTAACTAGATGCACTACCATTTAACCAGCAGGTCGAGAATAGCGACAAATTAAAGATATGTTGATATCAAATGTATTTGGTGGAAAGGCACAAATTATCGCAGCCGAGCTGTGAACTGCAACACAAACTGCATTTTATGGGCGAACTTGTAAAAAAAGTCAGAATTAATGTTCTTTCGTTTCTTCAGGCATTTGTTTATTAACTAACGTCAATTCCTTGTTTTTAGTTGTTCACAAGTTTTTCAATGAGAAGATACGTGTTATTTGTTAAGCAATATTTCTACCCAGTGTTTTTATATTCTACATGCGCGTTTTCCCATAAGGGCTACAAGATTAAAGTATGACACTCCTGCGACTCGGTGAGAAACATCCTGAATGCCATTTTGGCACGACAAACCCAGATATCCCTTTTACTCTTCTGAGGATGTATATTGAAGAAATGCTTATCATATCACCAAGTACGACTCTAGTTTATCACCATCCGGTAATCTCGTGCAGCAGGGAACCAGCCCTGAGCTTCATGAACCCATGTGGGCCCACCTCCGAAAGCGTCTAGGAATCGTGGGCCGAAACGCTCGATGACGAGGATAATTTCTACTGACGACTGGTAGATCCCTGCTGTACTTGCTCCCTGTGAGTTTATTCCTATATCAGATACAGAAAATGATATCTTGATTTCTTTTATTGTCCTGGGACTAGGGTGGGGGTGACGGGGGTCGTGTGGGCAAGTTGTTTGATTCCCAATATTCATTCCATAAAACATTATTTAAATTCGTTTTAAACTGATACAGAATGAATGAATGAATGAACATCACTGTAATTTTTACCTTCCAATACGTTTCTTTACCTTTCTTAAATACGCAGATAAAAATTGCCAAGCTCATTGTGCCAGTTTTTTTAAGTATGCCTATCTTTTCAATTTTAGATGTAAGCTCTGTCTTAATATCCATAACCAGATGTGGTAAGGTATAGATAAAATTAGCAAATTATTTGTGTTTTTCTCACCTAAATTTATATTTATATAGGAAAAAAAATCTTTAAATTGATATTTTTTTTTTTTTTAACTTTAAATTGTGTCCACACATGAATCTCTCTCTAATGGCAGATACTGCTCAGCGACAACAAGTTCAAAGGCAAAGAGTAAACAACATGGTTGACAGTTCTAGTGACAACCTGGCCTTAAGGGAAGATTTTTTTGGTGTTGGTCGACAAGATGTCACTGACGAGATAATACAACAGAAGGAACGCTTCGGCCGCTTGGAACAAAGGGTATAATATAAATACACTCATCAGAATTTTCTTAACTGTTACATTTATTTTCAGGCATTTCCCGGGTAGTTAGCATCTTTTTGATGTTTTCCCCAGGAGATGCGGTGTTTTAAGAAATGAACAGGCAGATAGGCTGGCGGGTTCTGCACAACTTGATGGTAAATTGATGCATGTCATACTAAATGTTGTTAAGGGCCGTTTGGGGAGCGAGTGAACATTGCAGAGGCACAGATGAATCATCATGGCTGAAGAGAATGGCACTGCATGAAGTGACCAGGAGATCAGGTCTACGATCAGCACTCCAGGCAAAAGAGAGACGGGTATACAATCAGACTGATACTGGTACCACTGGAATCGGAACTCTACGCTTGCTGCCGAACATATCACTGAGCGCTTATGGGAATATTCGGAGTGCTGTGATGTCCATGTTAAATACCAAACATTTCCAGACTGTCGCAAAACTGGAGCTGTCGGCTCTTTCTGCTATTGAGCTGGGAAAAATAAAAACAATATTATCACAGCAATCACTCAGCAGTGAAACGTTTTCTATATCTGCGGTCTTTGAATACAGGTGCATTATGTTTTTGACGTTTTATTGCTAGTGTAATGCTCTATACGTCATCTTTTCATAACCATTATACAATACACACATACCATAATTTGATCTAAATTTGGCCGAAGATGCAGTGTAATGATGACATTTTTAGTAACGGCTATAAGAATGTTTATGCATTTAACTGGTGTACGATTACCATATATGCATTTCTGCGGCTACCTCTGTAGATTCGGCCACTGGCGATGGAATGAGTTGAGATGGTTATATATGCGTAGGAAGTAACAGAAAATCCTCAATGCACAGGATACGGTGCGTGTAGTACATTCAAAGTGTGTATAGTAAGTAACCATACAGAGATGTTCTCTGTATGAGTAGATATGTATACTATGAATATTTTAAATGTATTGTCATATCTAATTACCATCTACAAATCATTATTATTATTGCGCATTAAAACAAGTACGGTCTTTTGACTAATTGTTTAGTTAGTTTAGTTTTTCCTTCCACGTATGCCGCTAAGCGTTGTGGGGAGATGCAAGTTCCTGTCATAAGCAAGGCGGGCAGCATCTGATATTCTGAGGCCATGCTTTTGGCAGGTTTCGGAGACCCCGTCAATCCACCGTTTCCTTGGTCTTCCTCTTGCCTTATATCCTGAGCTTCTTTGGTTGAAAATTTGTGATGTTATTTGATCATTTTTCATCCTGGTTAGATGTCCAAACCATTTCATTCTTTGATGTTCTATGTAGTCTAAACATGGCGTAGTTTTGACAGTGTTTCTAATGTCTATATTCTTTATCCTGTCTAGTCTGGTCTTGTTCGCTGCTTTTCTTAGACATTTCATTTCACAGGCTTCTATTTTTCTTTCATGGGTCTTGTTGATTGTCCATGTTTGGCACTGGTAGCAGAGTGTTGGAATGAAGATGGTGTTTTATCAATTGTCTTTTGGTCTTCATGGTTATATCTGGATTTTTAAGCAGAGGTGATAGTTGGTATGTGACAGCATTTGCTTTCTGTATTCTTGTTTCTATCTCTCTGTCCATTCTTCCATCCTCTGTAAATATACTGCCCAAGTATTTGAACTCTTTGGTTTGCTTGATTTTGGCACTTCCAACATTTATATTCAGTGGCCTGTGTGTTCTGCTGATCTTCATAAACTTCTGTTTTTTCTGTACTGATTCTCATATTATGTTGTAAACAGCTGTTGTTGAGAGTAGTCAGATGTTCCTGTAGATCATATTCATTTTGATACAGTATGCTTTGATCATCAGCAAAAAGTAATTCGTTTTATAGCATACACGTCTGGGTTTGCTTCTACAGTGATCTTATCCATGTATGTTATGAAAAGTAATGGTGACAGTACACATCCTTGTCTGACACCAGTTGTGACTTTGAACCATTCAGAAAGACCACTAGATGTTCTTACTGCACTTTCACTTTTTTCATAGAGGGCTCTGATGTTGTCTAATAATTGACCCTGCACTCCGTAATCGTCAAGAATTCTCCACAGCACATCTCTGTCTACACGGTCGAATGCCTTCTCTTGATCTACAAAGACCACGTTCAGCTCTTTATCGTATTCGAGTGTCTTTTCACAGGCTTGTCTTAGTGCAAATATGGCATCAGTGCAACCTCGCCCTTTCCTGAAACCGAATTGTGCTTTACTCAGTAGAGGTTCAACCTTTGCTCTTATCCTACCTTCTAAGATCTTTGCATACATTTTCCCCACATGACTTAGTAAAGATATTCCTCTATAAGTTCCACATTCTCTCTTGTTTCCTTTTTTCTTCCAGATAGGTACTACAACTGATCTTTGCCAATCCACTGGTACCTTTCTCTCTGCCCATGCTCTATTGAAAATTCTCTCCAGCCAGGTGATCATAGTGTCCCCTCCAGCCTGGATGACTTCTGTTGTTATTCCGTCAATACCAGCTGCTTTGTGTCTTTTACTTGTTTTGATAACTTTCTCTACTTCATCTCGCAGGATATGTAGTTCTAGATGATCTGGAGCCCTTGAATGGAATTCTGCTGTTTCATGTACTCCAGACGGGTTCAAAAGTTCTTTAAAATATTCCTCCCATCTTTTTTTAATTTCTTTTTGGCTGAATATTGGTTTTCCATTTTTATCGTTTATGACTGATGTTGGATTGAAGCTTTCTTCTCTTAATCGCATCGCTTTCACACTCTTATAAAAGTCTCTTGGTGATTCTGTACAAAGCTGTGTTAGGTGTTCACCATACTTTTTCCATGATTCCTCTTTGGATTTCTTTATTGTTCTCTTGGTGTCTCTTCGAGTTAGTCTGTACCTAATGTAATCCTTTTCGTCTTTTGTTTTTAACCATATTTGAAACATCTTCTTTTTATTTGACACTGCTTCTTTGACTTCTTCATTCCACCAAGCGGTACCCTTTTTCTTGCCTTTGCCCGTCTTTCTGGTACCACACTTGTCTTTTAATATCTTCGTGATGGTTGATTTATAATAATCCCATTCTTCTTCAATTCTTACTGGTTCCTTGGCAATATCTGTAAAAGCCTTTGTTATTTCTAGTTCAAATTCTTGTTTGATATTCTCTTCCTCTAATTTTCTTAGTGTTGATGATTTCTTCACGTTTCTGTTTATGTAGACTGTTTCTACTTGAGTTGCATATGTTCATAACTACTGGGCGATGGTCTGAATCCAGTCCCGCATTTGGGACAGCTTTTGAGTCTCTTACCGTCCTCTTCTGCCGTTGTCTGACTAGTATAAAATCAATTTGTGACGCTTGATCAAAGTTGTTCCACTGTGTACCACGTTTTAACCTGACTTTGGCGATGTTGGTAGAATGTGTTGGTAATGTAGAGATCTTGTTCAGCACACAAGTTTAACAGGTGTTCTCCATTTCTATTGCAATCTGTGGTTGTGTCGCTGAATGGGCCAAGGTATCTCTCCCATGGTGATCTTCTTTTACCTACCCTACCATTAAAATCTCCCATTACTATGATGTCCTCTTTCTCTTTAACATTATTGATGGTGTCCGTAAGTCTCTCGTAAAAGTCTTCTTTTTCTTCTTCAGAATAACTATCGTTGCAAGGTGCATATATCTGAATAATCGTTGTAGTTTTACTTCCTTCTGTCAACTTTATTAAAATAATTCTTTCTGATATAAATTCTGTTCCTGTTATTAATTTTGCTGTCTCGGGATGAAGTATAAATCCGACACCATGTTTTGCCCTATCTTTAGTGGGTACTCCGCTCCATAATAAAACATAATTTTCATGTATTTCTTTTGTATTATATCCTTTCTTTCTTGTATCCGCAAGACCCATGACGTGTATATTTTTTCTTTTCATGAAATCCACTATTTGTGGCTCTTTGTTGGCAATACCACATATGTTCCATGTGCCTATGTAAGTCGTTTTTCTGTCTCGTCGTCCTTTAACGTTTCCAGTCCATTTTCCGTTTGGGGCTGTCCGTTTATTTATCTCCTTTCTAATTTTCGTAGCAATAAAAAATCCACTGCCGGCTTGCTAGGCCAGTCGCAGTTTAAGGGAAAATCTGACCAGATGGACCCCATCCCATCTGGCGAGCCAGAGCCTCGTTCGCCTGTGGCCTCACGGCCACAGTTTCCCGGTCTGCACCACTGGGAGGAGAGGTTGACTTATGTGTACTGTGGGTCATCGGCAGGCTACTAATTTTCACTTTTCACCTCTCCTAAGAGAAGCTAGCCGACCCCAACCCTGCTGGATGCAGAGCCAGGCACAGTCCACACCTTGCAGACCTTTGACTAATTGTTCCCGTGACAAATTTGTGAAGGGAATTGATCTTCCTGCCCAAGAGCCACCCTTTCCCATCCTTAATGCTTTTCGTGTGTATTATCGCTCCGAAATCAAGCTTCGAATAAAGGTACATAAATGTATGATTCAATCTCCGTATTTCTTCTTAGATTGCTATCGTTAGACGTAACAACCGTGACGTTAAAAAACTCCAACCGAAAGTTTTGGCTCTCAGGAATTTGGTGAACAAGATTGACTCTACCAGTATTTCTACTGTGGGCCTTGTCAATTCCCTTGCCGAGAACATTTCGATTAGCCAGGAGAACATCACTGAGGCTGCCAATCAGGTAGGTGTCACAGGTTTTAGGCCAGTGGATATGTAAATGGTGTATTTTACAACACTATAGTAAATGGAGTGAATATGAAGCAAGTACAAACATGAAAAGGTATAATTTACAACAACGTAGTAAATGGAGCAAGTCTGAAGCAAGCAGATACATAAGATGGTATTTTTTTGCAACAGGATAGTAAATGGAACAAATCTTAGGCAAGTGGATACATTAAAAGGTATATTTTACAACAGTATACTGCAGTATTGCAATCACAGAAAGGTTGAATTTGAATTGACCATAAGGCAGACCAAGAAGTCTGTGAAGAGATAAAACACAGATCGGCCTACAAACACTTCTAGGCAAAATAAACCTCATGGGCTGGGAATGCTGAAGAGGATAAATAGTGGCGGTAACTGGAATAACTTTAACCGATTGACTCTGCTACTGAGCAACCGTGGTGTCGCAGCTAGACGTTTATTTGCGGATCTGAGGGTCGTAGGTTCAAATCTAGACAGTGCTGGATATTTTTTGATGACCTTGGCTGCCAGGTCGACCCAGCCTTAAATTGGTACCAGGGAAAAGTTCTGGAAAGTAAAGGCGGTCCACATCACCTACCAAGTGCTGATTGGTCCAAAAAATACAGTTCTATCCCTTTTATGCACAGTACGCCTGATGGCGTGATAAATGGTCCTTTTACTTTTTATCATCATCATTATCATCCTTTGTGTGTGCGGTTAGATGTCGCATAGGGATCGTATTTGATAACTTCATTCCGCTCTATTGCATGCAATTTTCTGGATATCTGACGGATTTCAGCCCAGCATTTTTAGTCTATCGTAGCAAAGTTCTTCTTAAAGTTTCCCTTGGACGTGATCTATTTCTCAGAACGTTGCATTTTTTTTTCCATTTCAGTTCTTGTTTTGTAATTCTTTGCGCATTTCGTCTCAGAGAGTGTCCACTATATCTCATTCTTCTTTGTCTTATTGCAGTCCATACAGGTATTTCTTCAGACATTTCTCTGATCTTCTTACTCCTTTTTATTTCATCCCGTTTTATGTTCACGATTTTTCTCAGACATACATTTTCAAATGCATTCAACTTTCGATCCTATCTTTGGTAGTTCTCCAACTTTCGCTGCATATGTTAGAACTAAAATAACATTAAAACTAAAGATTCATAGTTGGATACTGAAGCTGTATTACTTTTAGCTTTTTTATGTCAGTTACTTAAATTCACTTCCATGAGGAGTGTGCAACAGTGTCGGCTAGTAGATAGGCACTGTGGTTCTGCAGCTTCTTATCTGGGACATGCGTACAAGAGTTTGAGAAAACCGTTGTTGAACGCATACGTATTAGAAGTCGTAAGTCAGCAGTGCTTACCCACAAGAAGCCACTGGTTGTGTTGCACCAGAGCCACTCCTTCTCCAACTTGGAAAACCAATATGGTGTAAAGCTAGTTTTATTCACATCTGCGAAGCTGTAAATTTAAATGCATGTCTCAGTTTCAGAGCCGTGACAGCGTAGTGACCAAAGTAAAACGGATGTGCACATCCAACTCATGGTCTAAAACGAGATCGAAGTCCAGAAGCAAATTAACAACCAAAATTTTCTGAAGTTTACAGCCTGTGATGAAAAAAAAAAAAAAACATTAAGATTGTTTCTTCCTTGAGTGCTCTTTGGTACACTAAAAGTTTTCCATTACTCCACATCACTGGAAGCTGGCTGATTGATATAGTGGTAAGCGAGTATTTGTTGTATACTGAACATGCAGTTCCGTTTTCTTGATGTCAACAGGCTAGCCGCATTCAGCAACGTTTGGAGGCCACCAATGTGCTAATAGTGAATATTACCATCCGTCTAAATAGTCTTGAAGTCAGGAACAACCAGTTCCATACCACCCAGAATTTTAACACACGTGAGTTCTGTGTACACATGTAAATAAGGTAAAGATCGCTTTTCACGGCTTCAGGCCGATCGGGTATATGGGAAGAGCGCCAATATTTTTACAGACCATCGGCACTAGGTGCGTAATGGGGTCAGCATTACGCCGGCCGTCTTTACTTTCCCAGGATAGCCATCCTGGTACCAATTTTAGGCAGGGTCGACCTGCGACACCCCAACCATAATAAAAACCACGCAGCCAGCAGTGGGTTTCGTTCGCGGTACGTTGGAATCACAACGCCTAAGCTACGGACGCCGAGCCACATGTGTAAATACTTGAAATCATAATCATTGCGTTAGAAAGCGATTAAATATGTGTGAATTCCAGTGTTGCTTCTGGAACTCCATTGTGGGGAAAACAAGAACAGACCCAGTGCCTACTTAAAAGCATGTCGTAAGAGTCGATTAATTGAAAGCTTCATTTGAAGTCTATGTGCATCTGCCTGAGAGGCAAGGAACAAACAGTCCGCGCACAAATGAGTCAGATACGTAAAATGGATGTGCTCCCAACAGTCAGTTTCTTAACAGGACTAGAGTCCAGAAGTGGACGAACAGCCAAAATTTTCCTCTGGGGTTTAAAGCTGAAAAAGTTATCAGTAGCAGAGCGACTGAAAAAAAAGCATGTTAAAACATTCCATGGTAACAATTATTCTGCAAATACTGCTCTCTAACAATGTAAGACCTTTTTTCACGCGAGCAGGTATTTAATCTCCCTCGTTATAGCCCTCGCTTTGGTCGGTGATGCTCAAACCTCATTAAAGCACAAAATAACTCGGTCGACTCGAAAGATGGAAAGGTGCTGAAAAAAAAACGCATCATCATGTATTAGGTCCTATAGAGAACGTTGCCGTCTGCTGCAACATTTTGGCCAGCGAACTTTAACTTCTGAAACTGAATGTTCGGCGGGCTGCGTGGTCTCGGGGTATGGTGTTCGCCTCGTGTGATGGAGGTCCCGGATTCGGTTCCAGTGTAGGCTGTGAGTTTTTTCACGAGGACTTCTGTTATTTCCCTCTGGTCCCTGGGTAGTAAGATAGACCCCCCCCCCCCTTTTTTTTCCGTTTATTGTTGCGCACGTAAAAATATAGACTGGCAGTTGGAAATTTGAGAGGGAAGCCAAGAGTTTAAAATCTACCCAAAGTATTTTAGGATCCTCGCCGATGCTACGGAGTTCGTGCACTGTGCTGATATTCTTTGGACTCAGGCTTGAAATAAAAGAAAAAATGAACACCTATGGGTTGCTACCCTTGTGCCACGATGTTGATTCATTGTTTAAACCTTAAACAGACTGAATTTTGCAGTGCATTATCTTTTAGCTGTGTAGTTAGCTGTATGGGAGACCCAGGTTCGAAACCTCGGTTAGGCTGTGGATTTTTTTTAATGTCGGGGGCAAAATAAAATCCTCACCTGTACAGTCATGGCGACAGCACTAGCCACGCGGCCGTAAATCCTCAGGCTCAAAGACCCCCCACCCCCCCCCCCCCCCCCCCCCTTTTCCCATTTACCCTCCTTGCCTACACCACAAATGTGGTTAAAAAAAAAGCAGTAATTGGCAGCTTTTTTTTTTTTTTTAATGCAGTAAGCTATTTACAAATACGCAGCAACACATGGATTCGTACATTGTTGCTGTGTGGTGTATGCCATTTTACGTATGTTGAAGCTTTACAGAAATGGGACTCTTTTGTTTCGATGGTGTGTGCCATTTTACGTATGTTGAAGCTTTACAGAAATGGGACTCTTTTGTTTCGGTGGTGTGTGCCATATTACGTATGTTGAAGCTTTACAGAAATGGGACTCTTTCGTTTCGGTGGTGTGTGCCATTTTACGTATGTTGAAGCTTTACAGAAATGGGACTCTTTTGTTTCGGTGGTGTATGCCATGTAAGCAGCGGTCAGAATAGATAGTGAAACCTCAGAATGGTTTGAAGTGCAGAAAGGAGTGAGACAGGGCTGCAGACAGCGGCGACTACTTTATATATATTTCTCGTCCTTTGTAGGATGAAATTTGTGTTATTTGGGGGGGGGGGGGGACGCAATATAACCTGGCCATAAAAATGGTCTAAAGGCTGAACGCGGTTTCTGGGACCTCTCCGTAGTGATCCTCACCCACAAGGTGGCACATTGTGTCATTGGGTGTTTATCGCTTGTGTGATGTCCTGGTGGGGTAGAAAGTCAGTCAGTCAAGTGGCGACTGCTCAAAAGAAGTCAGAAAAAAACTTTCATTAGCAATGCAGAGATTAAATAGCAGGAGAACCTATGGCAAAGTATTTGTAAATTAGTTAAAGTAAACATCTTCTCTTAAGAAAATATTCGCATTTCAGTTGGATTTATTCAGTGTTTTCTTTAGCAAACTCAAGCTAACAAACATTTACAATATGCCTGGCGGTGATGGTAAAAAGAAAGGTGGTGCCCAGCCCAAAAAGGAGGGTGATGCTGAGAAGCAAGAGAAGGCTCCAGCTGCAAAGGCGCAGAGAAAGCTGAGAAAAAAGATGGCAAGAAAGAAAGTTCACGTCCAAGATCATTGATGAATCTACCATATTGGAGTCAGTGCTGCTTGTCATGGTGTTGTCAACTTCACACATTGATTTTTTTCCCTATTATTGCAAGTTATTAAATTGTTATTAATGTGAAGAAAAAAATGTATGCTTCATTTTATGTTGATGTAACTCTGTAGTAACACAACTGACTAGATACAGCGAAATATGCCTGGCAAATAAATTGTTTGTGTCCGCAAGACAGAAATGGCAAACTAGTGAAAGTAAAATTATATAGTAACACCAAAACAGCCGAAAAATGTAACTTTCGTTAACTTTAACTTTGTTTGTTTTTACTAGATCATAAAATATACAAATCTTCTGTCTCATGTTTTGTGGGCTGAGTTCGTTATATAGGCAGCTAACTAGATATGATATTGCCTTTTGGGGCGTGTAGTTAGCTGTACATGTTTCTTTTTTTTTTTTTTTTCCTTCTATCCCGCAGTGGAGCATAGTCTCTCAGCCAACTCATGCTAATCGTTTTATCCTTCACACATACATATGTACCTGTGTAGACCTACATAACAAGATGAGACTGTCAGCGTGTGGTTTGTTATGTGTGTGCTTACTCAACTGTCCTTTTTTATCAGTTATAGTGAGCATTATACATGAACAACGATACTCCCGGCAGTGGCGTGGCAGGGTCATGTGTTGAAAATCTACTGTCACCCCTTTTCTACTAAAGAAATGTATTATTTATGGTGACAAAACGTCATTACTGACTGTTTTATTTCGATTACTGTGTGTAATTATCACATTCGAATGTTGGCACTCTTCCGAATACTGGTCCCAAATTATTCACCGTGAAAAACATCCTGTAGAGAGCCCCAAAAGGTTATGTAGTAAAAACATTTAGGCCATCATCATCAGTTTTTACTTCTGCTGTTATTGATTGACGGGTAGCAATGTTTAGACGTTAAGCTAAGCGCTGTGGGATGGAATATATTTTGATCAATTGTTGAAGCGGCGTGTGGAGGAGTTGTTTTCGATCCATTAAAGCTACGTGGGAAGGAATGGTTTTTGATTCATTGTTCACATTACCCGTGACTCACCATGGGTTCCAAGTAGGGATGTACCGAATATTCGCTTCGTATTCGCTTTAGGGCCGAATAGTGGACCTAATTACTATTCGGTATTCGGCCGAATAGTTGTGGTCGGGCCGAATACGAATAGTGGCTACCTTACACCCATTTCTAGACTGGTGGGAAAAAAACATATCATGATTTCCCACCTTGGTTCATACTGTCAAGCGTTTTCTTTGTGCACCACCTACGAGCGTACCAAGTGAACGTCTGTTTAGTACAGCTGGAAATACCTTTAGTGAGACAAGAGGCTGTCTTAATGCTAACAACATGGAACGATTGGGTTTTTTTTCCATTTGAAAGCTAATGCCACTTTTATGGATTAACTAAGCTGTCAGTGACAATTTACAAGTTTAGTTACTTGTTATAAAACTAAGAATACTTTCATTCCTAGGTATTAGGTACCACAGGCTGACTGACTGAAGGATGCAAAACATGAAAAGGACATCAGAAGGAGACAGTCATCATTGTTCGGCCATGTTATAAGACGAGGGAAATTGGAACATGTGGTGACCACTTGAAAGATCTGTAGAAGGAGGGATAGAGGAAGACAACGAGAGAAGATGCTTGGCAGTCTTGTTGCATGGCATGGAGGTGTGTCAGCACACAATACATGCTGCAGGAGATCACAGATTGTGGCGACGCATAATCGCCCATGCCAGTCGGCAAAGCACTCGATGATGATGATTCACTATTCGTATTTGTATTCGGCCGAATAGTTGGTCCAGCTATTTGTATTCGGACTAATAGTGAAAATCACTATTCGGTACAGCCCTAGATCCGGGGTCACATGTTTGAGGGGAAAGGGGTGGGTGGGAGATAGAACCACTGCCACCTAAAAAGCATATTTTGAAAGTCGACTAATTAGGACTTTGCTTAAATCGGATGTGTTGGGGCACATATCGCAGCCTAGTTGTAAACCACATTTGCCCGTCGAGGAATCGACCACAGGTCACCCGCATGACTGGAAGAATACATACAACTGTACTACCGGGGATTCGAGGTTGAGGTTCAAATGAAATTATATAATAATGCAAAGCATAGTTCCTAGTGTTCATGTTCTAGTTGTTTTAATATATGACCTCTTTAGGCCCTGAATGGGATTTTTTAAAATTTTATTTAACCATGGAAAATTTGGGACTGGAAAGAGTGCCCAAAGGTTCATACCTTAGGGCCACATTGTTGTGTTATTTTCAATATAGAAAACCATATAGTTTAGCTGAGTTGGCTTAGGAACCGCTATTACTGTACTCACGGCACAACCCCCCCCCCTCCCTCCTATCCCCCATCCCCCTTATCCCCCATCCCCCTAATCCCCCATCTTCCTTATCCCCCATCCCCCTTATCCCCCATCCCCCTTATCCCCCATCCCCCTTATTCCCCCCCCCCCCCAAAGTACTCTATTTGTAGCCCTATTCCTATGTTAATGAAATGCAGTTTGATGGTAATATTGTCTTTATGTGAGCATTTTGAGATCAACTTTGGGACAAGCAATAAAAATAACCGCTAATGCTCACTTTTGTTGTATGCTCTTATAGGACAAGCTTATCAAATTGCCCTGCTGTTGAAGTCTGGAGTCGCAAATACCAGCCTGACGTTTCCAGGATTCGCTCGGAATTTTGGAAGCGTTGCTAATGGATTTAGTATTGAACGCACGGAAAAGTATGTCCTTTGTTTTGTTCTCTTCCTCTCTTCCTCCTTTACTCATGCTCCTCCTCTTTCTTCTCTTTTTTTGTCGCTATTGTCCCTTTGTGCCCGCCTTTAAAAGGGCTGTTGGCACATTGTGATGCGGTTTGCAGCTAAAGAGCCGCATTTAATATTACCAATCCTTAACTAATCGCCACTTACGGCATCCTTGTTACTTTTTTTCTCTTAAAATAGGGCCTCAAAACTCACACAGTGATGACAACTTCAAGACTCGAAAACTCACTATAGCCTTTTTGTTAATGTTGTTCCCTTATTATTTTCATCACTATTAAGTTTCCTGTTGACTGGAGCAATCGCCTATTATCTTCTACGTCATGTGATCTCCGAAGATAACTTTTATAAGAGTTTTGGTTTCAGAGGCGCCGGAACCTGAGGAGTCAGATACCTTGAGCCCCCTTTCTCCCCCCCCCCCTTTTTTTTCCCCAAAAATGGGGGGGGGGGTGGAGGTAAGGCTAGGTCCTCAAATAATTTGGGGTCTAGGTGACCTCATAGACTTTCTCGTTTCGACCACATGTCTATACAGTTTAAAATCTTGAAATATATTATAACATTTATTTGCCATTCAAGCCGTTAAAGAGATACAAGTTTTTTTTTTAAATTTTTAGTATTATTATCCTTATTGTGTGATTATTCCAGGTTCAAACCTCTTGAGCCCAATCCATGCTCTAGAAAATCAAAAGAGACTGAGCCCCTCGGCCCCATTAGCCAAAAGCCTGAAAGGGGCCCTTTACTTATTCTACGGTCCTATTCCTGCCTAATTATCAAGTGCCATTAACTTTAATCTGTTATCTTTTCGCTTTTTTCCACAGAAGATACAACTACGGCAAGGCTGGGACAGAGGTCGTGGGCTTCCAACTTTTTGAGGACTTCGTAAATGAAATACAAGTTAGCGGTTACGATCTTAGTGAAGGTGGATGGAGTACCAATGCTATCTATGCCTCTATCATAGCGAATAAATTTGTGGGCACAGGTTTTGATATCAAAGATCCAATCCAGAACCAGCAGGAGTGAGAATTGTCCGAACCATCTGGATCACGATCGTTAGCTGTTTAGCTGGATTAAATGTCTGCGCAGACATGTTATTGAACGAAAAATCAGGTTCATTAAACAGGTTAATCCGCATCTAAAATGTTTTGCATGTTTCCTTTCCTTCTGTGTGTAATTTAAATTTTATGAGATGCAACACTGCACCTTCTAAGGTTCAAAATTGGATGTTGGATATGGTTTAATAAAACTGACATTCGAAACAAGGGTCATTTTTTTGAGTATGTTAAAGCTGATCATAGGAAGTAGACCTGAAATCCACGCATGATCCTGTTGTGCCGTTAAATAGCACATAGGGTTGGCAGTCTATTTCTCCATTTGGATCTATCCTGTGCATTCACTTCGATATCATGCATGAAATCCAGTCTCGGACGACCTCGTTTCTTTAATCACTCTATTTCTAATTTCAGTGCCTGTCTGGCAATTCTTTGTCCGTCTCTTCTCATGATGTGTTCAATATTGCGTCATTTTCTCTGTCTTAAACATGTTGATATAAGCCGTTGCCCAGATATTTATCTCTCTCTCTCTCTCTCTCTCTCTCTCTCTCTCTCTCTCTCTCTCTCTCTCTCTCTCTCTCTCTCTTATTTTTGGACCTGAATTTAAGTAGACAACTCAACTTTTTGTCGTCATGACCCAGCTCATTCAGCATCGTCACCAAGTGCCGTGTCGACTGGCGTGGGCAATCATGCGTTTCCGCAATCTTCGATTTGCAACAGTTCTGTATCAGTTATGCTGCTGACACTCCCCATGACATGACAAAAGGGTTTCGAGAATTATCTCGCGCTGTCTTTCTCTGTCTCTCTTTCCAGGTATCTTTTCGGTTGTCACAACATGTTCCATTTCCTTTTTTCTCATAACGTGACCGAAACAAAATATGAATGTCTCTTTCTGACGTTTGTAATAAGTTCTCTTCAAGTAAGTACACGATTCTTACAAAACACCTGGTTTGCCGTTCTTACCAGTCCAAAGAATTCTAATGATTCTTCTGACGCTAATTATAGAGATAGAGATCAAGAGAGGAGTAAGACGAGGATGTGTGCTGTCGCCTAGCCTTTTCAACTTATGTACAGAAACCATTTTTAAAGAAATTGTAGAATTACCAGGACTGAACATCAATGGTAGAATAATAAACAATCTGAGATATTCCCTTACTGTATGGCACAGAGACATGGACAATGAACAAACAACTGGAAAATCGTATCAATTCTTTGGAGATGTGGATATACAGAAGATTAGGTGGTATTTCATGGAAACAAAAGATATCAAATACAGAGGTACTGAGGAAATTGGGAATGAAAAGAGAGTTGCTAGGTGAAAAAAAAAAGAGACAAGTAAAATATTTTGGTCACATTAAAAGACATAACAGTATTGCAAAGATCATCCTAGAGGGAAAGGTTCAAGGTAGGCGAGCAAGAGGCAGACAGCGTTACAAGTGGAAGGATAACATCAAGATATGGACGAACAGCAGTATGAGTGAGTGTACAAGCAAGAGACAGGGCTTGTTGGAGATCCATTGCAGCTAACCTTCATTGTGGAGACTGCATTTGATTGATTGACGCTAATTACGCAGCACTATTTCGTCGAACTCATCATCGTGTTGGATGGCCCCAGTCACTCTCTCAGGGTGCGATGTTTTCTGCTATTATTTTTTTTTTTCAATCCGCCCTGGCGCTTGATATGACCAAAACATTTCAGCTTCAGCTTCAGACACAAAATGCTAATTATTAGTTAATATTTCTTGACGTTCAGATCTTTTAAAATGCCTGTATTACTTATCGTATTTTTCCATGCTATTCTAAGAATCTTTCTATAAAATTTCAGCTGAAAATCCTTTTTAACTTCCCTAAGAAAGTCAACGTCTGTGGTATGGGCGTTGCGAACGCGCTTCGCAATGTCGGGGTGCCGGGCTCGATCCCTGCTGCGGACGGTTTGTCTTGCGATGGTTTCGACTGTGTTACCAAGAGCCGACCGTCCAGGAGCAATAGCAAACTACTGGGCGTAAATTTGCCTAGAAAAACCACAACAGCCAGAAAGTGCTGAGGTTGGTTCTGCAACGTCCTGTAAAGGAAATGCAACTAAAAAAAAAAAGGACTGTTAAATAGTCCACGACTCACATATGTATGTTGCTACAACGAATATGCATGTGGATTTGACCGACGAAGCTACCAACCCACTTGCCTTTAACAGCTCAAGTGCTCTAAACCAAAAAGGTGGATAAGACAAGGACTTTTGGAAAGATTGGTCTAGTCTGCGGTTCCCACTCGTGAGGGGAAAAATGACAGGCTCTATATATGACTTATTTTTCAAAAAAAAAAAAAAAAAACCTTGACTTCCGGGTCGACCCAGACTTGAGTGGGTACCAGGTCCAGTTCTGGAAGTAAAGGCGGCTAGTGTGATGCTGACAACATCACCCAGCAAGTGCCGATTGGTCTATGAAAAAAATAAATCTAGCCCTATATTCCAAATACGCCCGAAGGGGTTGAAAAAAAAGACCTTTTTATGTTTAATGGGAGATTACAGAAAAAAACATCGAAACAAAATATATATATTTCTTCAAAGGACATAAAAATATTGTAATAAAGAATATAACTGCAGTTAATATTAGTTTTTAGTGATGGTGGCAATAATAAAAAAAAAATGCAAAACCCTTGGTTGAACATTATACGTTGACCTCCACATCGCAGCCAAAATGTCATCTGCAAAAAAA
Source organism: Candidula unifasciata (assembly GCA_905116865.2). Lineage (NCBI taxonomy): Eukaryota > Metazoa > Mollusca > Gastropoda > Stylommatophora > Geomitridae > Candidula > Candidula unifasciata. The sequence goes on from CAJHNH020000099.1 coordinate 46,659, forward strand.
AAAAAAAAGGTTTATGTGCTGAAAACCCAGAACTGTATATGTGCCTGCTGTCCCGAATATTATATTTCCAATGACAGTTAATCATATACTTCCATGGTTTACCTCTGAGTTGTCAATCCTCTGAGTAGGTAAAAAACATTTCATTGAGAACATGGGGAGCTATCAAAACCATCACCTCTTGGCTGCATCGTATCCCCGCAATCAATGCACATGGTTGTGTTGATGTTTGGAACATTATAAGTTCATTACATTTCATCATAATAGATATCAATATTAAAGTCTTATTTTATAAACATGAAAACATACACTGAAAAAAAGTGATACAAAAATTTAAGAAATAAGTGGTTTCGCAGCTCTCTGACTGAGAAATTGGAATACTCACAAAGAACAATGTCAAGAGAAATGTGTGTTTAGATAATTCAGGGCAGGTAGAATAAAATAGTTAGGCTCCTAACAGATTAATACAGAGTGAAAAATAATAATCAAGAAAATAAAGAGAAATGTAAGGAATATTTCAATGAGCTGTTAAACTGTGGAACACCGGATAAAGTACCATTTCCACACACACAAAAATCTCATTATTCACAGCCCTAAATTAGCTTCGTAGCTGACATGTGCACGTGTTAATGTAAACTGCATGGCCATTTCATTTTTCGTTTTCAGGATCACTAATCGCCAAAATAATCATAATTTGATCACAATCTCAACAGTGAAAGCGACTCCTAACAGTACAGGTAATACTGTGCAATTATAAATCGGTAGCCTTTAGCCATGTAAAAGAAGCCTAATTCAGCGTTAGGCTTTTTAATTTACTTTAGATATTCAAGACTGTACACTTTGTTTAATCATAAATAAACAGAGGGTAACTTTTGGGGCCGAAGAAATATTATATACATAATAAACAAAGAGATAATGTATTGATCGGCACGTATATAAGGAAGTTGTAATATAGGACACACTAGATAACATAATGAAGCTTTCAATATTTATGTTTCCTAATGTGTCCTTCCATTTTTTTTACTTCTTTCTATGAGTATATATGAGATTTTTTGTTGCATATTTCCCTACAGATTTCACATTTTAATTAAATGAGTAATTACATTTTCACAACAAGCAACATGTTTTCTAGCAAAAAAGCAGGAGTGCCTGACAAAGAAATCAATGATGAGCTTAGCCCCTCATAGTTTTTCATGGCCCCGATTCCTGAGGCACACCTCTCCTAAAAATTATTGTTAGGGAAGACGGTGGACAAGATGAAATGCTGGTGTAATGGTGGTTTTGTAATAGGTACTAGGGATATGGTGTAAAATATATATATATATATCGTCGCTGCAGTAGCACATTGTGCGCCTACCTGCACGATCAGAGTGACAAAGGGATGGTTGGTTCATTCGACAGATGTTAGTCGTTGTCAGTTGGCAGAGTAACACTGACATACGTTGATCGGATAACTCTGGCTTAAGGGATTTTAAAGTTCTTTTTCATTAGGAACTCGGACCAGTCTACCGAGGCCTATCCACTATGTCGTTCCGTTACACCCACAGCCGGCTCTAAGCTCTTTCAGCTGCTTCACTCGGTTGTTTAAGTGCCCGTTGACACTCGTTTCCTCGGGAGCCTAGCTGCTTTATTACACTGTACGTGGAGGTGGGGATTAGCCCTCTTGTGCCTGTCTCTACGGCGTACCTTTTATAGCTCCTCGGATGGTTCTTTTTGATCCGCGACTCGTACGGCACGCTGGATGTGCTGGCGTTCTGCAAGAGTGCAAAAACATGTCTGGTCTGGAGGCAGTCTTTAGAAATACTTTAGGGTATTTCTTAAAACCAGACAGTTCAACCACCAGAGCACAATCCCTCGCGCAGTCGAGTATCTGTGGAGCGTATCAGATTTCGTTGAAAGTACCTTTAAATATCTGCCCAGCCTTGAGGAAGAGCTTGGGACTGGCCCTCATCTTGGCTTATTCCACTATGTTGTCCACTTCTTTCAGAAACTTATTGTACGCTCCATGGGTATTGTCACTGATCTAGGGCTTTTCAGCATGCGGACAATGCATGATCGAGCGTCTACTTAGCTTTGCATAAGGGACATGTCGGGTCGTTGGTCGCATGCCATTTGATCATGTTATCACCAGAGGGTAATACGTCCTACGCAGATCGAATGACAAATTAGTCGTAGTGGAGACATTGGTCAGAACTTATTCCATGTTGGTACTGGCACTCACTAGGTTAATCCATTAGCCTTGCTACGACCGCTGGGCTGCTTTCTGGACCGTAGCTCGTTTTCGGAGACCCTGATCTGCTGTGTCACCACGTCTCTACGTTCTTTGGCCAAGGCTTTTGACCATCACGTGACCTTTTTTTGCCCTAAGCCGCGTCGGTTGGTTTGCTTGTTGCCCGTGAGTACTCTCAATTTTTGTGAATTCTGAGCAAATTATATGGCAACTTCTTCTTCCCACTTCATTCCTGTCTTGAGAGCGGACCGGACACTGACTACTTTGGGGTCTGCAGACGCTGGCAAAATGTTGGCGAGTCTTGCCTTCTCGGTTTTAAACTTCTCGGATACCGACTTGAAAGGAAGTACCAGCTTAGCCTGCTTACAATACAGAACCAGACAAGGCGGCGCTCCGTTGCAATTCCTCATGGCGGCATTTATTTTCCTCTCTATTGCTTCTGCTGCGTTCGTGCTAACTTCTAAAACGAGCAGCTGCCAGATGAGCTTTGGAATCAGCATGTATTATAGATAACAGACCGTAAACTTTCCTATCAGCCTGCTTTGCTTGATAGCAAGCAGGCCTGTTGCCAGTGACTCATGAATGCGCCGGGCTTACTTCCTATCTGATAGCTGTGAAACGTAACCGCGACTGAGACCCTTCACTGTTTCCTGTAGAACTTTGGGGATCGTTTTGTTTGTGCCCGCGAGCCTGGTTGCCATCATCTAACATTTACGCATCGACAGACCTTTTGACTTCTGTGGCTTGAACTGCATGTTGCACTATTTGACCATGCAATCTAATCTTTTAAGAATTACTACAAGAAACCCTGATTAAAGACTCTGATCTGCATCTCACTGGATATACTAGTTATGCCTGTAAGTGCAGTGACTGCCTGGGCATAGTGACCTATATCAGAAAAAACATAAAAGGAGATGTAGCAATGCCATCAGCATCTCATCCAACAGACCTGCAAAGAATAACTATCTGGAAGTAAATAAACGATATACGTGTGCAGCCCACCTCAGACAACATGCTGCATACCAGAACCATACAAGAAACAGTACTTAAAAATCCTTCTTGTTGGTGACTTCAAGGGACACTCGCCACGTTGGGTTTACCCTGACTACAATAGCACAGGGAAATACATCGAAGATACTTGTGAAACAACTAACCTGTTAGTGCTGCAGGACACAGAGTTCCCACCTACACTGTTACACAGGGCCTGCCTATCTCTCAGCCTACTAATCTGACATTCAACTTAGCAGACGCAATCTATGCACAAGTTCTGGAGTACATAGGAAGTGACCACAAACCAATACCTACAACTGGAAGCAACCCAGCTAAATTATACTTCAAGCAGAGAACCCGTTTGAATTTTCTAAAAGCAAACTGGAAACTGTTTCAGGAAACATCTAACTGCCACCTGGGAACAATTGACAACGGGAAGATCTCACAGAAGCAATCCTGAATGCAGCGTTGAAAGCTATACCAAGGGACAGCCCGAAGGCCTATAAACCTTCTCGAATAAGGAAATACAAAATACTATATCTGAACAGATTAAAGCAAGAATATAACTTGAAACGCACGGATATCAGAAGCAAAGATCCAATACACTAAAGCATGTCCCAGAGTCAAGCTTGTAGTTAATAGGGCTTTAAGAGATAAATGGACAGGAACTTGCTCCAACTTATACCTTAGATATAATGGAAATAAAGTATGGACTTTAGTTAAAAACCTCTCCGGATAAAGTAAAATAGTGAAGCCAAAACCAGTGAAAGATAGGAGTAAGACAATTACTGGAGACAAGAAAAAAGCAGAAAATTTAAATCATTATATTGTCATCTTCACCGATTCAATATCTGCTCTTCAAGCTCTGGAGGGCAGTGAACGCTGCAGGACTGACATAGTCAAGATAATTCTTGATGCTGATCAGCTCATTACCTCATACAACATCAGAATAGTGATTAAGTGGATTCATGGCCACTCCGATAACACCAGGTGAGTTGACAGCCTGGCAAAGAAAGGAGCAACAAAAGAATAGCCACCTACATCGGCAACCCTACAGACAGCAACAAACTTATAAGAGCTATAAACAATGAGACGGCTGAACAGATGAGCCATGAGAGGTACTGGAAGAGAGGTCTACATATAGCACTGATCCTAATGACAGCACTAACCATCTAACAAGAGGGGACCAGGCCACTATCTTCAGACTCAGAACACAACATACTCCACTAGTGGACATCTAAACAGTACAGCCACAACACTGCCCAGAGTGGCAGGTATGTAACTACCCCTACGAAACTGTTGACCATCATCTCTTTAAGTGCCTAATATTCAGCGAGACTAGAAGAATGACCACACAGAGATACAGATAGGTCTAGGCTAGTATGAGCCCTCATCTTGACGAACCGTTGAAGTGGTTCAACACCTCTGTATCCCCTGTACGTTTTCAATCAATTGTTGTATGTCCCCAGGTTGACCCATGGGGGCCAGCAAATGTCCTGATGAGTAAAATAAAGAATGCGTAACGAGAGCCGCACCATTAATTAAGTGCGGAATGGTCTATACAAATGTGGGTGTCACTCACTGATATCTGTTAGTCTCACAACTGCTGGAGCTAGGCGCTTGTCTGTCAATCAGAAGGGCTAAAATCAGAACGGAGATTCCCTTGTAGGTTTTGGGGACCAATTGTTCGAAAAACAACCATAGACCCAATGTATCCCCAACAAGCATGTCGTAGGAGTTGACTAATACTAGGCTTTCTTTAAAGTCGGAGTGCATCTGCCTGAAATAAAGGAACCAACAGTTCGCATAAGTCAGATCTGTAAAACGGGTGTGCGCGCTTCGCTCAGATACTGGAACAAGACTAAAAGCCAAAGGTGACGTACAACTATACTTTCCTACTGAGTGTACTGCCGGGAGAAGAACTGATGTTACTTTCATTATTAAAGACTTTCAATTGACATTGGCTCCCAGGCCGACACAGCCTGAAATATAGGCAAGAAAATGTCATCAAGAATAAAAACTACCAGTGTAATGTTCACTGTATAACCCATTCAATGATTATTGGTATACAAAGCTAGCTATTTCAACTATCTTACTAATTGGCCAGTGTCGTTAAAATGAAGTCTACATTTTTTTTTTTTCAACTGACATTATTTGAATTTCACCAGGTATCAGAGAAAATGTGGCTATCCTCCATCTCCTTCTTTGGACTGTTGGCATTATGCGCTACTTACACATCGGATGTCAGGTACTAATGAATCGCTCTTCCCCTTAGACAACTAGATAAATTCTTTAGCTTGTGCCAAGAAGGGGAAAAAAAGCAAATATAATATGATTGATGATATTTTTAACGATCTGAGTATTAGTGGGATCATGCTAATACCCCAAGATCGTGGGTTCGAATTCATATAGTGTGATTTGATTGAAAAATTAACGTTTGCTTTTTCGTCGACCTCGTCTAAAATGGATACCAGACAATATCCTAATACATTTGGGGTTGTATTGAATCTGAAAGACCAATAAATACTCGTGATTTCGGGACACTACTGCGACCAAAGCATATAAAACGGAACGAGAGATGTAGATCTGCCTGCAAGGCGATCAGTCATCCGACCTGTCTTGGCTCCAGCTTATGACACAGCTCGTCAGGCTAGGGTAGAAAGTCATTTGCACCTTATAAGACATCAGTAGAGTTCTATTCACAGATGAATCCCGTTTCACTAAATCTTGCACAGATGTCGAAATCGTGTCTGAAGGCGCCCAAGAGAACGCTGTAGTGATAACAATGTCCTTTAACATGATCGCGAAGGCGGTAGGTCCGTAATGGTGTGTTGGTGGATGTGTGGGTGTGCGGGGGCATTAGTGTAGTCCTGCAGGATAGGAAAAGTCGCCGAGGCGTAGTGGCCAGAAGCTCGCCTGCGGATCAGAAGGTCCTGAGTTCGCTCCCTGGCCGAGCTAGATTTTTTTTTCTTTCTTAAAAAATGACCTTGGTTCCCAGGTCGACCAAGCTTCAAATGGGTACCGGGTGCAGTCCTGGGAAGTAAAGGCGGCGGGTGTGATGCTGACCACATCACCCATTTTGTGCCGATTGATCTATAAAATATAGACCATTCAAGGTACCACTCACTCGATACAAGGGTGTTCTGGAGGTCACACTAATTACCAGCTTTCCCCCCCCCCCTCCCCCCCTTCCCCACACACACATAAACACTTTAGTTCCGGAACTTTTTTTTTTTTTTTGCAGTCAAAACAGCGGACTTTTCTATGGAAACATAGAAACCAAACTTAAGAATCTGCATGACAGCCGCAAAAGTAGGTATTTAATGAGTGACCCACATAACAAAGTATCATTATTTGCGCATGTCTCTTTCTCTTTCAGTGAAATCTTTTTTAATTTCTGTACGTCTCTTTCTCTTTCAGTGACATCATTCTGATTTATGTATGTCTCTTTTTTTTTTTTTCACTGACACCACTTCGTAAAAATGCGCTCCGACACAAAGAAAATATAGAGAGGTCTCATGCCTATTCCCCCCCCCCCCTTTTTTTTTTTTTTTTTTTTTTGTTTACGCCTCTTATTAAAATAACACATTAACAAACTTTTTAAGCAAAACTGGGAAAGGGCCTTATGTCACTTGAGGCATCCTAAAATTGTGGTTGGAAGGGAAAGGGGGGGGGAGGGGATGAGACTAAGCTCGACCACCAAAAATTGTGTAAAAAGGCTAAGAGGCACCTTTTAACCATGTACATAAATTCTCTTTAAAAATGTTTCATTTATGCAGTGCGCGTTATTTCAAGAATATTATAATATATCAGGGCTGTACCGAATATTCCCTTCGTATTCGCTCTGGGGCCAAATAGTGGACCTAATAACTATTCGATATTCGGTCGAATACTTGCGGTCGAGCCGAATACGAATAGTGATTACCTTACATCTGTTTCTGCATACACTTCATGCATTAACTAAGCTGTTAGTGACAATTTACAAGTTTAGTTACTTGTTATACAGCTAAAAATACTTCCATTCCTACGTATTAGTTACCACAGACTGACTGACTGACTAAAGGATGCAAAATAATTTTTAAAAATTTAATTTTTACTTCTCTGCACTACATTTTGTGAGGTAAAACTTTAGCGTACATTTGACTTTATGAATGTGTTTTTAGATATATTATTTTCACTATACACTATTCGAAAGTGGAAGAATTAGATTCAGTTTGAATAGTGGGAAGACAGAAGTAATGGTGGCATCAAAGAAATGAATTATTCCTAAATGTGTAATAAAAGTCAATGATGTTATTTTAGGACAAGTACAGAAATGTAAGCATATGGGCACATGGATAACATCAGATATAAGATGCATTACTGAAATAAGAAACAGAATAGGACAAACAAAACTGCATTTTTTTAAATGAAGAACACCTTAGGCATTATATCATTGTCATTGAAGGTTAGGAAAAGAATTCTCGCTTGCTAGATTCATCTAGTTTTAATGTATGGATGTGAGTCCTAGACAATCGGTAGGCAAACCTAACAATTTCTTGAGGCCTCAGAGATGTTACGAGAAGAGGGTAACTGGAACATGTGGTGATCACTGGAAAGATCTGTGGAAGGAGGGATAGAGGAAGACAACGAGAGAAGATTCTTGACAGTTTTGTTGCATGGTATGGAGGTGTGTCAGCACACGAACTAATACATGCTGCAGGAGATCGCAGATAGTGGCGAGGCATAATCACCCACGCCAGTCGGCAAGGCACCTGATGATGATAATTCACTATTCGTATTCCTATTCGGCCGAATAGTTGGTCCCGCTATTCGTATTCGGCCGAATAGTGAAAATCACTATTCGGTACAGTCCTACTCATATATATATATATATACAGGGCGAACGCAGAAGAAGAAGCATCACATTTAATCTAATTTTTTTTTTCTCAAGCAATTCTTTTCGGCTTTATAAAACTTTCATTCCGTGTAGTTTTCCAGTTTTCAATGGAAAGTAACATGGTATTCGTTGAGCAAGATTAATACCAAATACTATAATAATATTTTCTGGTTCGGTCTACTATCTGAAAGTTTGACACCCCTACGATGCAATGAGACACATAATGGATGTTGTTCTGACAGGTTAAGCCCAAACATCCCCTCCAGTCATTGAATAATTTATAATAAGGTATGGCGTGATGGATCAGTAAGTGCTCCCGTTTATATCAGATATGCCAACTTTTATCATGATCTACCCTACTGTCCTGAGCGGATTTCGTGTGGATCATCATTAAACTTGAATGACTTACCGACTGGCATGGGAAATCATACCTGTCCTCAATCAGTGATCTTCAGCAACATGTATTGAATGTTCACAGCACTCCATGTCATAACAAAAGGATGTCTCACATTGCGTTTCTCTCCCCCCCCCCACCCCTCCCCCCCCCCACACTTTTTTCCCTCACACAGATCTCTCCAGAGGTCACAACATGTTCCAATGTTATTCATCTCTTAACATGACCCCACCCACACCCACACACCCACACCCACACACACACACACCCACCCACTACCACCCCCCCCCACCCACCCACCCACCCACCAACCCACCCCCACGCACGCATGCACGCACGCGCACACGCACACACGCGCACGCACGCACACACACACACACACGCACACGCACACACACGCACACGCGCACGCACACACACACACACATATATATATATATATATATATATATATATATATATATATATATATATATATATATATATATATATATATCTTTTATCGAGCTTGTTATGTTCTATGGCAGTGAATCTTGGAATGTGAGCAGGCAAATTAGGAAGGCTTTGGAGGCAACTGAGATGTTGTTCTTGAGAAGAATGCTGGGCATACCTTTGACTGTCAGAATAACTAAAAATGATTGCCTGGAAATGGCTAATAAAAGTAGAACTTTATATACAACAATGAGAAGGAAAGTTCTTAGATTTATGTGATGAAAAAGGGAGCCCTGAAAAGATCAGTGGTAGAAGAGGCAGAGGCAGACCAAGTGACATGGAGAGATGTTATCAGTGTAATTGATCCGGAACATCAAAGACATGGAGATCTGTGGAAATGCATGAACGCTTACGCCAGCTGGCAAGGTACTTGATGATGATGATAGTATATATCATTTTCTGATTTTAAGGATACTCTACTGTTAATTCTTTCAACGCGGAGGTTTCGCTGGAGATATAAAAAAGACAAAATAATCATGATGCCAAATCATGAGTTCTTTACTTTCAAAGTGGCAATATACATAGGTGTAGTGACTATTACAGAAGCCCTATTTCTCTGTTGTTTTATGACCACACATATGTTGAATGTTGAATTAAGAATCGACATCATAGCACTAGGGACACTTCCATAAGCGCCCGTCCCCATCTTCAGCAGCAAACAAAGAGTTCCGATTCCGAGGGTACTAGTAACTGTCTGATTGTATATCCGTCGCGCCTTTCCCTTGTGTGTTGAGCATCGGCCAGATCCCCCAAGTAACTCCTTGCAGCGCTATTCTCCTCAGATCAAATGATCTATTTTGCGTTCTGCACTGTTCACTCGCTCACAGAAGGCCCTCACGACATCTAGCTTTTTATACATCCGTTCACCACCAAGTGGTGCAGAACCGGCCAGTCTATCTGCCTGCTGATTTCCCAACACACCGGCATTACCTGGAGAGAATATTCAAAGGATGCTAACTACCCAGGACCTCTAAAGTGATGCTTGCCACTCTGCACGGAGCATACCTGTCTCTACCTTTCTTAACATGCTCTGTAAATCAGTTACAATCACGGCAATTATGGTGAAGTAAAAAATTGCAATTACATTATCGAGGGGATCAATGGGTAAATTCATTTACACACCGAGTTTTGTTTGGGACTGAAAGAGTTAAATTCCGGTGATGAATGAATGAATGGATACATGAATGAATGAATGAATGAATGAATGAATGAATGAAAAATAAATGAATGAATGAATGGATGAATAAATGAATGAATGAATGAATGAATGAATGAATGAATGAATGAATGAATGAATGAATGAATGAATGAATGAATGAATGAATGAATGAATGAATGAAAAATAAATGAATGGATGAATAAATGAATGGATGAATGAATGAATGAATGAATGAATGAATGAATGAATGAATGAATGAATGAATGAATGAATGAATGAATGAATGAATGGGCACAACTGCTTTTGTGACTTTCCCAAATGTTCTCTGTCCCTTTCTTTATTGCTCAGGTTCAAACTCATTTAAATTATGGATACGATTCCCCGTGTTGATGTAAGATATGTGGTAAAGCCCTTGGGGAGTTGCAGTGAGATAAGATTACAATGAGAAATCCATTTGTGGCTGTTTCTCTATCATTTAAATTCAGGTCAGAGAAAGAAAATCATTGAATTAATGTTTATGTTTTGAATTGTTTTCCTTATCCCCATCTGAATGTCTCTCTAAGGACAGCGCTGTTACAACGACAAGCAACTCAAAAACAAAGAATAAATAACCTGGTTGATAGCTGTAATGACAGCCTGGCCCTACAGTTTGATTGCTTGTTGCTCAACAAGATGTCAGTAACGAGGTTAAAGAACAGAACGAATGCTTCGTCTCCTTGAACCAAAGGGTAAAAACATTAATGCATTCATCGGGTCAATCATAACTGTTGCATTTATTTGCAGTTTCAAACCCGGAGCTGCCAGAAATGAACGTTTCACTAAGGGTGCAAGACGTTTGATTAATCAACTCAGAATGTGGGTGATCAGTGGTTTTAAGCTTATGTGCTTTTTTTAGGGGTAGGTGGGAGCACCTATGAATCTGTCCAGAAGGCTGCGAAAGATAGTCCAAGTCAAAAGCAGAGAGTCGTTTTCAGAGTTTGCCTATTACATAAGAAAAAGGAAGGGGAAAAGTTAGTTGCGTATCCTTTACAGGACATTGCAGAATCAACCCTAGCATTTTTCCTTTTTTGGCTGTTGTGGTTTTTCTAGGCACATTTTACGTTCAGTAGTTTGCCATTGTTTCTAAACGGTCAGCTCTCAGTACCACTGTTGAAACCAATGCAAGACAAATAGTCCGCAGCTGGGATCGAACTCGGAACCCTGGTATTTCGAAGTTCGTTCCCAACGCCTAAGCCCCAGACGCGGACAGTCCCTTATATTAAGCGTCTAATCGGCACTCAGTTGGTGCAACTTTAACAAATCCTTTTGGTGGATGAAACTTGGTTATTCTGAAGCCCCACTCTGGCTTTGCCGGTAACCCTAAATAAAGCCTGATGGCTAAACATAGTTTCCAGGACCTCTCCACGGGTGATCCTTATCCGCATGGTGGCACTTTGAGTTATCGGGTGTTTATCGCTTTGTGTGATGTCCTGGTGGGGTAAAAATTACTTCCTTTCTCAGCTGGTGACATACTCAAATCACAGCAGCCGCTTTTATCTTCCAGAACATTTTCTGATATCAAATGCAAAAACCGCCCCCCCCCCCCCACCCTCTCCACCATGAATATCCGTTGTATTTTTTATTTTATGTCTTTCATGATAGCACAGAGTCGGAAATATACGCCACAGGACTCACTAATGGTATTATGATTTGCAAAGTATCGAAAGTAAATTTGTTATGTCCTTGTATGCAGTTACTATCATCTAGAGCAGTTGTCTTTATCGTTATTTGTTAAACATACATATTACTCTAAATGTATTATTATATTTACTACCTATCTTATCCTTCAAAAAGAGAGGTGGGGCAGAGTTGAATTCCCCATCCCTCATGTTTTCTTTGTGTCGGCCCAGCAGCATCAAGCTATATAGATTTGTGATTCTGTCTCACCTATCAGGCTATATAGATTTGTGATTCTATCTTTGTGATTCTGTCTCACCTATCAGGCTATATAGATTTGTGATTCTATCTTTGTGATTCTGTCTCACCTATCAGGCTATATAAATTTGTGATTCTTTCTCCGCATCATGCTGTATAGATTTGTGATTCTTTCTCCGCATAAAACTAAATAGATTTGTGTTTCTATCTCCCCATTAAACTATACAAATTTGTGATTCTATATCCTCATTAAACTATATAAATTTGTGATTCTATATCCCCATCAAACTTTATAGATTTATGATTCTTTCTCCGCATCATGATGTATAGATTTGTGATTCTTTCTCCCCATCATACTACCTAGATTTGTGTTTCTATCTCCCCATTAAACTATGTTTATTTGTGATTCTATCTCCGCATCATACTGTATAGATTTGTGTTTTTGTCTCATCATCATGCTATATGGATTTGAGTTTTTATCTCTGCATCAAACTATATCGATTTGTGATTCTATCTCCGCATCATGCTATATAAATTTGTATTTCTATCTCCTCATCATGTTATATCGATTTGTGAATCGATCTCCCCATCATGCTATATAGATTTGTGATTCTTTCTTTGAGATCATGCATTTTTCGTTCTTTCAGGGTGTCTCCGCCCAAATCAAATTTGAAGATACGAAATTATGAGGGTGCGATTGAATTACATCGAACGAACGGCTGAGCGAACGATGGTTTTGAAAGAGGCGGGAGCCCGAAGACAATTAATCACAGACATCAGAAGGAGACAGTCGTCATTATTCGGTCATGTTATGAGAAGAGGGAAAATGGAACATGTGGTGACCATTGGAAAGATTTGTGGAAGGAAGGATAGAGAAAGACAACGAGAGAAGATTCTTGACAACCTTGTTGCTTGGCAGGGATGGAGGTGTGTTAGCATACAAACTAATAAATGCTGCAGAAGATCGCAGATTGTGGCGAGGCATAATTGCCCATGCCAGTCGGCAAGGCACCTGATGATGAAAATACACTATTCGTATTCGTATTCAGCCGAATAGTTGGCCCCACTATTGGTATTCGGCCGAATGGTGAAAATCACTATTCGGTACAGTCCTAGTAGATATATATATATGTTTATATATTTATATAAATATATATATATATATATATATATATATATATATATATATATATATATATATATATATATATATATATATATATATATAAACACATACATATATAACAACAGCAACGATGAGACAGAGAGCCTGAGCTTCCATGTTTCTGGCGATTGTGCAAATGGTGTGGAATTTAATGCCTACGATTTCAGTGAAGGTGAATGGCGTACCAATGTTATTTATACCTCTGTCGTAGCTGCTTCATTTCTAGATGAAAATTTTGACATCAAAGCCCCATTATAGGCTCCCCAGTAACAACTGTCCGAAAAAATCTGGATCACGATCATTTGCTGCTAAGTTGAATTTAGTGTCTGTGTAGACATTTTAGTATTGAACAAAACAACAGTTCATTAAACAGATTAATCAGCATGTAAAATGTTTGGATTAATTCTTTTTATTCTGTGGGTCATTTATATTGTTCTACATTTATCCGGGATGTTTTCATTTTTAGTAAGTTTAAGGTTTAAATAAAATAAAATAAAATAAAGGGAAAAAGGGGGAGGGGGGAGGGGGTGTTAAAATTTTTTGGAGATATCGCCCAAAGAGTCACTCTATAAAATAAAGAAAGAAAGAAAAGAGATGATCTTTGATGATTTATTAATGAAACATACAAAAATGAGATATTCATTTACAAATATTAGTCATTATTGTCAAGTAAGCGAAAATATACACAACCTCATCAACATAATGGACAAAATCAGAACTTGATCAGTTTACAAAACATTTTATTAACCATGAAACATTTGACAAATGCTAGCTAAAGCTATCAGAACTGTTGAAATCATAAGAAAGATAGTCGTTTGTCATTACTTAGTCGTTAGTTGAGATTCCAACACTGCTACTCTGTTCCTGTGCTAGAGGAAATCAAACTAGTAAAAAACATATAGGTCCTAGTAAAATCTTGAAATTTGTACAGGCAAAGTAAAAATGCATAAAGCAGCTGTCTCATGTGCCATCACAAACAGTCCCACACCAGAATTGCAGCTTACTGTTGCCACAAACAATTAATCACAAAAGATGACATTGCGTTGGCAAAAGTAAATGCCATTCTAAATGTAATCAGCCACCTGCCATGTTAGTGCAGTCAACAACAGTAAGACAGAAATTATATGTTTTCAAGAATCTCATATTGTGGGTTTGTCATCTCTTATCCTGTAATTTGTCTTCTTTTCTTTTTTTTTTAAATTGTTAAAAAATTTGTTTGTTTGTTCCATGTTTGTCATCATCATGTAGCAGGTCCTTTGCAGAACGTCACTGTCATCACAGTCTGCCTGAAGGAAACTCGGTCTCTCGCCAGTTCTCCTGCCTCATGCACTTTCACACTCAAGGAGTCACTTATATCCTGTGCCCATCTTCATGTTGGTCGGCCCCTGCCCCTCCTTCCTGGTACCATGCCTTCTGCTATAATTTTTTCCAAACCGTCGTGGCGCTTGATATGACCAAAATATTTCAGCTTTCGTGAAAGGATGCGGTTTATTAGCCAATCCTCCTTGATGTTCAGATCTTTTAAGATGTCAATATTTCTCATCTTCTTTGTCCAAGATATTCTGAGAATCTTTCTATAGCATTTCAGCTCAAAAGCCCCTATTCTTTCTTAAGGTCTGAGAGATAGTCCACGACTCACATCCGTATGTAGCCACAAGGAAGATGCATGCTATCAAAATTCTAATTCTGATCTCCTTCCTGGTGCTTAACCATAGACTTTAAGCATGTTTGTACATGCAAGAATTATATATATTTTGTCTGAACATCCTTTCTTGTTTTGTCTATGCATCTTTAATGTGCAAAACATATTCCTGGATCAGATGTTTAGTCTCTTGGACAGAAACCAACTCTAAAAACTTCTCTGTGTTTGTTACATTTTTAAAAAATCAAAAGAAAGCAGCCTGAAGGAGGTAAATGGTTGAAAATAATAAAAAGCTGCATACAAGAAGAAATACAATTTTTCTATAATATATGATTCTGGTATACATATATTTGAAGACACCCTGAAAACATACAAATACAAATCATCATCATCATCCTATTGTGCTGTTATATGCCACATAGGGCTTGCTGTCTAGTCTTTGGTTTCATTCTGTCCCATGCAGTCCCCTTGATATTGTGAATGGAATTCAGTTCATCTCAAGGTTGACCTTGGATATCCTCATTTCCATAATCAATCTCTGTCCCATTTCAATACATGTTTAATGATTCTCTGATTCTCTTCATGGTGTGCCAATATATTGCCAAAGAAAAAAGTACAAGATAGCAAACTGCCGGATACAAGAGTAAATATAGCATTTGTGTGTTGTGTGCATAATCTAGTAGACAGAATTAGAGCATCTATGCAGAAATGCAACTAAAATTATCTGTCAGTAAAAAAACAATGAATATTCTACTGTGTTTAAATCAACTTTACAATTGCATCAAATTATCAACAGGCAAAGGAGCACCAGAAGGCAACACATATGACTAGATTCAAATTATAATTTAAAAAAACACACATTGATGGTATTAGTATTATACTTTTAAGTCCATGCCATGTGGCACTGGCAGCCATGTCTATCCACAGCCTTCTGCCTCGTATACTTTCAATCATTTCTGACACAGACAATCTTCCATACCATGATGTCAAACTAACGAGTATCTTCTCTCTGTCTGTCTACGTTTTGCCTCTTCTCTTTTTTATCTCTAACTTTTCCATTGCTATGATGTACTCCAGTTTTTTTCTTCTTATGAGATGACCAATAAATATAGATTGTATCTTTCTGATGCTGGTAACCAGTTCTTTCCTTGTGTTAATTTCTTTCGAGACATTTTCATTACCCTTTTTTCAATCTGTCCATGACGTTCTCATTATTCATTTATAAAACCACATCTCTACTGTTTCCACATAATTTTACACTAATCAGCTAACTATCCATGATTCACCTCCATTCATTTGGATTATAATTATTTAGCTCTTAAGAACTCCTGACTTGACAAAGAAAGATTACAGAGTATATTATTCACTTTATGAAATGCTGCTGTAAATATCATTCATCAGTTTTCTTAAAATTGTGACATGTGATCTCTTCATTGACAATTATAAATACATAAATAATCAGAAAAACATAGAATGTGTTATACAACATATCCACATTTAACTAACGTTCAGTCTTTTCAGCTGATTTAATAGGTCACAATGTTTCATAAGTACTTGTACTTAAAGTTTAGGGTATATAAAATAGAAAGAGGTTTCTTTTTCTTCTGTTGTTTCTCAGTTACCCCAGCAATATTTGAGGAAGAACAGATGTAAGGATCATATATGTACTCTTTTTAATAAGTTGTATAGCTTGTTCTTAATTTCTTAGTGTTGCTGTTGATGTTGTCATTGCTCTGGGTTCACTGTATTTCTTTAGCATGGCTATTTGTTGTAGTTGTTACTAGTGCATTCTCGCCAGAAGGCAGACCATATCATATGCTTTTCTTTAATTAATGAAATGACTGGTTAGTGGTCTTACTTTTCTTCTGGTTTCTTTCTTTTTACTTTAATCTCTTCTTTTTACTCTGGCAGCTCTCCTAAGAATTTAATATTTGTTATTATGATTTTCCACTCATTAGCTGTTGTAAGAGTCAATTCTATACCATTCATGCTGGTATAAATCATTTCACGTGCTGTGACCAAAGATCTCATGATTACAATTGGAGAAAAAAAAAACTAAGAACTACAAAACAAGCTTATAAAAGTTTCAAAATACAACTAACATTTGGTCCCTTTTCACTGAAATCAGTAGCCTATACTTATCCTTAATCTATTTATATTCAAAATGTCAGTATTTATGAAATAGCAAGAATAAGTATCAACTGAAATTTATACATAAAATATAAGAAAGATTCAACTTTATCATAACTGCCAGAAATAATTTTAAACTATTTAAAAATTCAATAGATAAACTTCCGACAATGTAATATAACTTTGTTCCACAAGAAAGCATCAGACAAACATGCCAGTTTGTGAACATTAAAAGTGAGATAATTCTTATAGGAAAAAATGCATTTCTTTAAGCAGAAAATGGGAATGAACACTTTTTTTTCAAGTGTTTATAAATAGGCACGCAGGCCCATATTACATTATGCCTTTCCAAGCACTCATATTTCAGACCTCAACTGCATGTTAATAATAATGCATATTATGTTTGTATAAAAAAAGCATAATAAAATAGTGCATATATGCATCACATATACACAATCATGCACACTCAAAAATACACATGTACACATA
This sequence comes from Candidula unifasciata, assembly GCA_905116865.2. Taxonomy (NCBI): domain Eukaryota; kingdom Metazoa; phylum Mollusca; class Gastropoda; order Stylommatophora; family Geomitridae; genus Candidula; species Candidula unifasciata. The sequence continues at coordinate 64,140 of CAJHNH020000099.1, forward strand.
CACAGTTTTACATGCCCATACATACACAAAAACAAGTAGGCAGGCACGCATACATGCACACACACACACAGACAGATAGACAGACAGAAACACACACGCCCACACTCATTCCCAGTGTTAAATGCAACACAATTAACATATGATTACAACAACAAAGACCTGTGCCACGTCCACAATGGAGGTTGGCTGTAATGTATTGTTGCTAACTATAGAATTTTTACTGGTGAAGTCCCAATCTCTTCTACAGTGTGACTCTCGTGCCACTGTCTAAAAGCCACATTGCTGGCCTTTTTCTAAACTGCCTAGTGAGGGAATTGAACCCTGGAAAATGTTGAGGATTGCATTGTGAGAACATTTTACTAACCTCTAAGCCACAGAGCCACACTCAAGATAACAGTTAATTTTACTTACAGCTTAGGGTAACAAAAGAAGAAGAAGAAGAAGAAGAAGGAAGGAAGGAAGGAAGGAAAGGAAGGAAGGAAAGGAAGGAAAGAAATGAAGGATGGAAGGAAGGAAGAGGGAAAGAAGAAGATATGTTTCGCATGAAGAAAACAATATTATTATTATTGATTATTTCACAGCCTTGATTATTTTCTATGTAAACTAATCAAAATTCCTGTCACAAACTTCAGCAATATGGGTTTTACATATATTACATATATATAAACTACATGTGCTGTAACCTAGTAACTGATGGAAAAAAAAATAAGAATTCATAGTCACACTAAAAATTTCATCTTTGGCTTGGTGATGACTAGCAACAACAACAAAAATAGGATATTTACATAAAAATAACCTAATAACAAGCATTGGATGTTATCAAAATCATTCATCATCATTACCATAAACCACTTCTGCCATTAAGTTTTGTGGGGAGGAATAATTTGCGATCCAGTGCAGGCTGGCTGCAATTGGCTATTGTCATGCCATAAAGGCAAAGAGTGTCTTTAATATTGTTGATCCATGTTTTTTTGCCGCCGTCCTCTTGCTCTTGTAGCTGATCTTCTGAGATGTATCAAAATCATTGCCATATTCTAATTCTCTATTTGAAACATGTAATGTTACCAGGCATAAACTTAATAAAAATGTGTTTAAAGCTGTAAAAATATATTACAGGGTATTATCAAATGTACAGATGAAGACATATTTACCATAAATTTGGAGTCACTTTAGAATGCATTAATAATATTGTGATATATACAATACTATAAGTTATTCATACTGAATTAATTTTATGTAATACTCACATAGTGTAAAAGCTGAAGATATATAAGCTTTCCTTTACAATTATCTTCAAATTTGACATGAGCATTGATGAAATGTGATCTAATGTTGGCCACAGACAAATGTCTTAATTCATTTCATCTGATTTACTTCCAACATTACGTGGAGGATACAGTGTTTCAAATTTTTCAAACCCAAAAGACTCAAGAGTTAATGCTCCAAGGTCTAACCTTTTCACCCCGGTGAACTAGAAAAAACGAACGCAAACTGTGGGGTTGTGGTTAGGGTCAGTTCTAGATCTTCTGGGGTCATTAAAAGCAGTCACATTGTGTAATAGCATGCGTCATCGTTGGTGAGAGCGTCGAAGACAATACAACCTCGACACCTTTGTAATGTGTGAAAAGTTAGCAAGCATGAATGAATGGCCAATCACAGTGTGTATGGGCTGGAAAATGTTAGTTGAACGACTAATCATAGCATGAGATTTATTTTACCTTGTGACCAGTTCATCTAGTAACTGCTGTAGCCAATGGGGTAATATAATAAAATGTTGGAATATCTATTTTTTCAAAGCCCTTTTTTAAAGAACACCGACCAAACCCAAATGCTATCTTTAGTAAATTTAGTCATCCCTTGTCAAGCTGAATGTTTGCACAAATGCAGATGCACTGAATATGTCAGCAAAGCATCTTAACAGGACTCTATAGCAAGCTGGGAAAGCAGCTTTCATGAGGGAAATGGTACCAACCAGAATTGTCGGTTTGTGGCTTCTCATGGTGAAAAGGTTTAATAATATCTTCAGATTTCTTGAAGCTGCTCTAACCAAATGTAAATTGAAATTACAACACATTATGCAATGCTTACAATCCAAACAGGAAACCAGTCACCTGTAAACCCTTGCTTAGAATGGAAAATGTTAATAGTGACAGATATTAGAGCATAAGAAAATAATTATACAACATCATCATCATCACATTGTCCTTTACATAATATAGCTGCCATCACATCCTACCTGAAAGAAGCTTGGTATCAGTTCTTCCTCCCCCCCCCTCCCTCCCACCACATGCACTTCCCTGCCCAATGTGCCTCATATATTATTATTTAAACATTAATACTTTCAACCTATTCAAATCTGAAACCACAAACATTCACAACTTTTTTCCTTTAAAGTGTATCCTCATAAATCTGTGAAACTCTACCATAAGAAATTAGGAAAACAGAACAAGAAACAGAAGAAATTTGGAGTCTTTATCAGTTTTTTATTAAAGTCCTCACCATATGAGTTCTGGAGCCTCATTGGACAACAAGAATAGTCCCAATGCTTCTCTAACAAGCATGTCATAAGACTTGACCAATTACAGGTTTCCTTTGAAGCTGCAGTGCGTCGGCCTGATAGGCAAGAAATCAACAGTCTGCACACAGTTAAGTCAGTTAACCCACCATGTCTATGCAGTATGCAGTTGTTGTCAGTAGCTCTTATATAGGCCGAAGACTTTATGTCTTACGGCTTACCTGTGGTGGTAGAGTTAAATATTATAATATCATTGTCATCAGAGGAAATGTTGGAGAGATCACTCAGTGAAGAATTGATATAATTGTACTCAAGACTTTTCACATAAATAATCCCCTATCCTTAGTAACCATCAATTAGTTTTAAACTGATAGTGATAGTGAAAACCTGATTTAAAGTCTGCTCATTCTTGGCTCCATTTCATCTTTTCAGATGACTGTGTTATTTTGTACTATAGGCAGGTATGTGAACACAGCACATCGCAAAGTCGAATGTTACTAGCAAGACCCACTAGCATTAGGAAAAATCTTCCATCATTAGAGATACTCTTTAAAGCACAAAGCATTGTTTACTCCAAAGAAAATTAACACCTACACATTTGGAACAAAGCATGCTGCTGAGGCCATCAGATCAAAATTGCAGTAATTAACAATAATATCAAATACTGATGTTTAAAAAATAATTTCTAAATACTATATACCCTAATTATAACCCATATGGGGTTGAACAGTATATAATTTAAATTAATATTGCTAAATTGTTCAGATTCATTTTTTACTCAGTTATCAATTATAAATCAGCTAACTCGATTTCGTCCTCTAGATTTGGCCTGTGTACCATAAAATGTTGGCTGTGCCATCTAGTGGTCAGCTTTGCTGATATTTGCCAGAAGGGCTCATCTCTGTGTAGATCTAAATGTGTAGAGAAAGAATCAAAAGCATCATTTGTGAAGGAGGCAAGTTCTGTTTCATCACGGTACATTCTTACATGTTTCTCCTGTACCATATGATGGTTTCTCCTGTTGACAAAAGTGCAAAGAAATACAAAATATTTATTTTCATCTTTTAAAATAAATTAAATCTAAGGGATTTTCTGGTGTTTATATTTATAAACAACCTTCCATGTTTCATTCAGTATTCACGCTTAAAAGTTTCCATGTTTGAAGCTAAATAATTAATTGTTTTGATATAATTCAGTTGTTTTATGTTTAGTTGTAGACTTTGAACTTTCTTTTTGGATCCAATATTTAAATGTCTTCATGATTTCATTTAGCACATATTCTACAATCTAAGACCTAGCTTATAAGATCTTCTTCTTCTTCACCATTCTGAGCCCTTGATGTTCACTGCTACAAACATCACCTGCCTTCATTCATCTCCAAGTGTTTGTTGGTCTGGCTGTATATTATCTCTCCACCATCTTCTTGATCTGTTGTGTGGTCTGGTGTACTCCCATTCAATTCTTTTGTTACACAAATTCTTCTCTCTGTTGTTTTGCTATTTTCTATGGCCTGGTTAATTATCTTTTTCTCAGTTTATGAGATTTCTTGTTCACTACAAAAAGATTGTTTCCACAGAGGTGTGGTTCCTTTTCTAGCAGCATCCTTGTTTTGTACTAATTTGTATGTGTAGAGAATGACCACATTTACGGTACATATTGTGTATCAGTAAAGATAGCTTTCAACTAGCAGTCAGAACTGATATTATTAATTAGCGGAGCACTTGTTTTAGTTTGTCCTTAACTGCATTGTTAAAAAATAATAGTCCATCTGAAACACCTTCCTGGTGAGATGTATAAATAAGATTCAGATCTCATTCCTCAGTGACCTTTGTTGCTAAAGTAGCTGCATAAGAGTGTATTAACTCTTCCAGTCCCCGGTGGTTTAGCGCTAAAGATCCAAGACATAATAAAAACAAATGTAAAATCGGTGCATCTTGCGTTCATTAGGCTTTTAGGTAGGAACCTATGAAAGTATGATACATTCATTGGGACTGAAAGAGTTAATGATAGGTTCCAGCTCAAAGTATTGGTCTGTATTGTGCACTTGTTGTGCTACTAATCTGTGAGGCCACTTATTAATTTTCTGGTGGTTCTGTTATCATCACAATGGATAGCTAGAAATAAAAGGGATTTTTAAAATTTATAACCAAGATCAAATGAAACAAAAAATGGAATTTTTATTATACTTATATACCTTTTGTTCTGATTTGCCCTTAAGTGGGTAGCTGGTATGTTACATTATGGTTTACAGCTAGGCTGTGATATCAGCATTTTTTTTAAACCCAACATATTCACTTTTAACAAACAGTTAGTCACCTTCTACAACCTACTGGTTATGGAACATTAGGTGTGTTTTCCCCTTACCCAAGAAAGGAGCACTAGTAATCCCCATGAGCTTTGTAAACCAATAGAAATATCAGATCCAAATACAGGTATCCTGGCTTTTAAGAATTAATTTTAAAATACCTGTATATACAGAGGATGATGATAGCCAGAAGAATCAGTGTAGCAATTACTGTCACAGTTATACTGATAATGACCAATGATTTGTAGGTGGTGCCTCTTGAACCTGAAAAAGCAGAGATACTATTTGGTAATGCTTTAATTATTTTTGGAAGCAAATCAACTCTTAGTACCGGTCAACTGGCTATTCTTATAATAATTATTCTATTCATGGTATTCATTTCAAACTTCATCTGTCCCATTCTCCTGATATCTTAAACCCTTTTATTCCGTTTATTATGTTAATTCATTATAGGTCATAATTGTATTATTTTAGCGCAATAACTCCACCTAGATGTCACCTTGAAGTACATATACTTTATGACAGGAGACATTAAAGAAACAACAGTACAGGGCTAACAGATTTGAACCCTTTAGCCCAGTACTATTCTTAGAAAATAATGACTATTTTCAAACTTCATTAAAATGAAATACACTGTCATAACTCTCTGAAACTCTACTACAAGAAACTAGAGGAGGAGAAGAAGCAGAAGAAATTTGGTGTCTTGGTAAGTTTTTAAAATAAAAATCCTGGGGTTTAAACCTATAACCACCGAGCAGTAAACCATACTAGATACTGTGATAATGTGGCTTCCAAGTTTCTAACTATATGGATTTTTCCTATTTAAAGACATTATTTTAAACAAAGATGTTTTTTTTTTCAATGAAGGGAAGTGTCACTAAATACAGCAACCCCCCCCCCCTCTCCTAAAATAAGTTCATTTGTTCCCTATGACAAGAAAACAGGAGTATTGTTGGCAAAGCCACAGAAAGTAAATTATTAACACTATAGTTTATTATGACGTCACAATGACCAAATAATTGACACCCCAAAAAGATCATGTCATCAAAAACATGTAAAAGTCAGAAAACCCGCTTTCTTGGGGCAAGAAGGTGAATGTATTAGTAGCTAATCAGAAAAAAAAAAAAACAAGACAAAGAAAATATAATAACAACCAAATGGTTCGACCACTTGGCATAAACTGGACAAAAAACACAAACTTTCTCAGAACTAGTGGTCACATGAGATAAGGAAGCATGATTGTATATGCTTATTGTTATGGAACAATATGATGATGATGATGATGATGGTAAATTTGGCAATGTATGTCAAAGAACAATAAGCTCAACCCTTTTGGTTGTTATGTTAATTCTTTCTATTTAAAGCAGTTGTTATTTTAGGCTAATGAAAACTGAGCCTAAATGAGTTCAAATAATCACTTTTTTGAACAGAAAGAGTTAATATAACAGTCAGTATACAGTCAGGTAATGTAATAAAATGAGATGAGTTCAGGGGTGGGGGTAGGGAAGTGTGTGCTAAAGTAAGAGAAATGTCTGGGCAACCACCAGTAACAACAGTTATAAGATTTAAAAAATACAGCACTATATTGGAAGCATCCTAAGCAGAAAAAAAGCAGAGAATCATCAGACAGGCACTAAATAAAGGGACTGAGAAAGCAAGGATGCCCAAACATTGACGAGAGAGGGTAAAGGTGCTGGTTTGGATTTGATGCAAGATATTGAATTGATTGTGCATAATAGAACAGACTGGAAGTATAGACTGCAAGCCTCATGTGACACATAATGGCACAACAGAACAATGATAAATTTAACAAATTGTGGTGCAAAAGAATTTAAGAAATGCTGATCCTGTAAGGAATTAATAATAAATGCATGCTGAGCTGGTTTTGAAGGAGTTAAATGATACAGGTATTTACAGCTCCACTGTAAGTCAAACTTAAAATGAGAGTACAGAGGATATCAAGGGAAAATGAGGTGAAGCAACACATACAAATTATGCTTTGAATTTGTTTCTAGGGATCTAAGCATGCCTCTTGCTATAACATGTTGTATGCAAGTCTCCAAAACCAAGCGGTTAAACCGTTTGCTTTGTGTACTGGAGGTTTTAGATTTAATTTTGGATAATGTGTTTCAGTTCTCAAATGCAGGTGTTCTGGAATTGGTTGCTGGAATTACAGAGTCTGTGCTTTGTGATGCTCTCATGAGCAACCAGCCACTGCTGAGGGTGAGATCAAGTCCTAGGGAACAAAACCTGGCACAATTAAGCTGAACCTCTCAACTTTTAAAGATAATGTCATCATCATCAACTAGCAGGTCCTTTGCAGAATGTCGCTCTCATCACGTCTGCCTGAAAGAAACTTAGTCTCTCGCCAGCTCTCCAGCCTCATGTACTTTCCTATTCAATGAGTAACTTACATCCTGTACCATTTTAGTGTTGGTCGGCCCCTGTCCCTCCTTCCTGGTACCATACCTTCTGCTATTATTTTTTTCCAATCCATCATGGCATCAAATATTTCTAGCTCCAAGACAAGATGCTGTTTATTACCCAATCTTCCTTCATGTTCAGATCTTTTCTTCTTCTTCTTCGTTCAATGGTTGTGAATTCCGGCGGAAGGTCCCAGTAGTTCATCCCCTAGGACTTTTGGCTTTTACCTGGACCTAAGTTTTGCGTGTACATCCTTTTTACTGGCTTATTTGTTTGCCGTTCCCTGCCTCACCAGTAGATGTACTCCATTTTGAGACATAACCCGTGGCGCACAATGAGGACGTGTAGCAGGAGTCTTGCATGAGGTTCCAAAAAACCAGTACATTGAAAGGCTGGCACCCGAGTGAGGTACGAAATATCTCCTTACACACATCACATCAAACTTAACTTTCCCTCATGCCTGTGACAGATATAAACGTGCCACGTTCAGATCTGATAAAATGTCAGTATTTCTTCTCTTCTTTCACCATAGCATTCTGAGAATCTTTCTATAGCATCTCCACTCAAAAGCCCCTATTTTCTTTCTTAACTCTTTTGAGGATGACATTTTTTTCTGGGGTTTGGACAGCATCAAACTTTGTGCAGAATTTTTTTACTGCAATATGACAAAACTAAAACCGTCGTGAAGAAAACATATTGGCTGTATAGGGATATATAATATATCAAATTAAAGAGAAATGAGTTAAAAATAAATATAAACTATTTAAGTGTCAGTATTCCAACAAAATATTATTAAAATCACACAACATTCAAGGATGTTAGACACATTTGAAGATTATTGACACATACAATGTTGTGCTTACCTTACTTTTTACTTCTTCAACAACACTGCTATTCATTTATAAGAATTCATGTACCTTATGTGTTCAATTATATATAAGCTAGTCTTTATTTTCAACAATTAATTTAATTACTTTGGATGTTATGACCATTTTAATTTTAGTTTGAAATGTCAGATTTCCCAACAACTGAAATTGGGAAAACAGTTGATCGAAACAGAGATGACTCGATTGAAAAATTTTGTTAAATCTTCATCCTAACCTAAATTATCCGCAATAGGTTTGGCACATGCATTATTAATTATAATATCAAAACTATCTGGCTGAGATTCATCGACAAAGTAGTATGAACAGTTCTAGACATTTTCCCTTATCATTTGGTCTAGAAAAATCACATAAAAAACATCTAATTAATTTAAAACAAATCAGAAAGTGACACAAACACCATGCAAAAATGAAAGGACTTCATTTCGCTAATTAAAGTTTTTCAAAACCTGTTCGTACAAATTTGTTTAACCAGCAAATCAAACAATACTAGAGCCTCTCTATGAAGAGCCAATATAGTGGCAAAAAGTCTTAACATGATGGATTCAAAAGCCAGTAAAGTGGTGAATGTTTCATAGAGAGTTAAGGACTGGGAGATAGTCTATGACTCACAACCGTATGTTGCTGTAGGAAAGATGCATGTTATCAAAATTTTTATTTTTATTTTCTTGCTGGTGCTTAGCTTAGCCATCATCATCATCATCATCATTGTAATGACTGCCCTTCTGTCTCCTCCACACTGGATATCTCTGGTGCAGAGTTAACACTGGCTCTGATGTCTAGAGGGTCACAGCTCAATCAAAGCAGACCTGATCTCTCTTCACGGTCACACGACTTCTGACATATTCATGGCTGGATTCAACAATCAAACAGGGTAACATAACAGCTGGCCTTCACGATCATTCATTCGACGCTGATTCAGATCCACATGCTCTCGTCATTCTCGATTCATCTTCACAGCTTCAGTTGCACTTCCTTCCAGTCTGGGGCCCAGTCACAGAATGACCGCCTGATTCTCAATCCCCCAGATCTCACCATTCACACGTGACTCACTCTTTCCTGTCGTTTCACCATATCTCCGTGAAACCCATGCTCTCAGGGACTTCCCCAATTATGTCAGTCATCCCCTGACGTTATCCCTATTTATAATCATCATCATCATCATCAGGTGCCTTGCCGACTGGCATGGACAATCATACCTCTCCATAATCCACGATCTCCTGCAGCATGTATCAGCTCGTGTGCCGACACACCTCCATGCCATGCAACAAGACTGTCAAGAATCTTCTCTCATTGTCTTCCTCTATCCCTCATTCCACAGATCTTTCCAGTGGTCACAACATGTTCTATTTTCCCTCTTCTCATAACATGGCCAAAAAAAGGATGACTGTCTCCTTCTGATGTCTGTGATAAGTTGTCTTCGGGCTCCCGCCTCTTTCAAAACGTCTTGGTTGCTCTTTTTGGCTGTCCAAGGTATTCTAAGCATTCTCCTGTGAAACCACATCTCCGAGGCCTCCAGAAATTGTTTTGCCTGCCTACCGATTGTCCAGGATTCACAGCCATATGTTAAAACTGGATGTATGTAGCAAGCAAGCATTCTTTTTCTAACTCTCAATGACAAGGATATATTGCACAAGATATTCTTCATTTTATAAAATGCAGTTTTTGCCTGTCCTATTCTGTTTCTTATCTCAGTTATGCATCTTCCATCTGATGTTATCCATGTGCCCAGATACTTAAATTTCTGTACTTGTCCTAAAATAACACCATCGACTTTTATTACGCATTTAGGAATAATTTGTTTCTTTAATACCACCATTACTTCTGTCTTCCCATTATTCAAACTGAGGCCCATTCTTCCACTTTCTAACACCACAATGTCTATCATTTCCTGTAGTTCTTTCTGACTTGTTGCTATCAAGACTGTCATCAGCATAACATAAATTGTTTATATTGTGCCCACCAACCACAATTCGGGCCATATAAATTAAAGATCTCATTATATATTCACTGTATATTGAAAACAAATCAGGTGATGGTACACATCCTTGTCGTACGCCCCTCTTTATGCTTTGAATTGTACATAAACAGTTGTTAATTCTTATAGCTGCTGTTTGCTGCCATTACATATTCTTTATTATTCGTAAATCTTTCAATGTTTAATTTTTCTAACAGTTTAATTACTTCTTCATGCTTCACACAGTCAAATGCTTTTGTGTAGTCTATGAAGCATAAGTACAAATCAGTCTTTACTTCCATAGCTCTTTCTGACAATGTCCTTAGGATGTATTTGGCATTGTTTTTACCTTTTCCTTCTACAAATTCACATTGTTCATTGCTGATTTCTGGTTTAATTTTGTTTCTAATTCTTCTAATAATTATTCGCAGTAAAATCTTAGTCGTGTGACTCACAAGACTTATTGTGCGATGGTCTTTTAAAAGATCATTTGGAATATACCCACTATTTTAAATATCATTTAAAAGTTTAGTTATTATTTCAGTTTCAAATCTCCCAGTGCTTCGATTTCTTCCAGTGAGAAGTTTTCTGGCCCGGGTGCTTTTCCTTTCTTCATATGATGTATTGCATTCTTAACTTCTGCAGTCATTACTGGTGGACCATCATTGTTGGTCTGCAGTTCTACATCTGGTCTATTATCATCATACAATTCCCCTATATACTCTGCCCATCTGCTAATTATATTACTAAGTCACATTAATTAGTCACCATCTTTTGATTTTAAACATCCAGTGCTGTTAAGAGTCATCTTTCCTGTTAACAGATTTATCTGTTTGTACATGTTAGTCTTTCCTGTGATTTTCCCAAACCTCTGTACACATTTGATTCAGCCAGGCTTCTTTAGCCACTTTGCTTTTGTTCACAATTTCTTTTTGTATTCTAGAGCATTCCTCTTTATCATTCTTTTTCTTACTTCCTTCATCCATCAATTGCAGAATATCGGTTGACATCCATTATATTTTTGCAACTTTATGGGTTGGTGGGATTGTCTCTTTTGATGTCTGCTTAATTGACTCATGTAACATATCCCACTGTTCATCAATAGTATAATTTCCATTGCATTATACCGGTTTTGTACAGTGACATTGTACTGTTCCTTAATTTCGTTTTCCATTCTAAGAATTCCTAAATTTAACTTGATGTTCTGTGGTGTTTTTCTCATGTTCTTTAGTTTTATTCTAATTTTTCCTACAACTGGAACATGGTCACTAAAGCAGTCTGCTCCTGGTCTAGTTTTTGCTCCAACTAAGCTACTCCGGAATCTTCTTGAAATCAAAATATATATAATCAATCAGATTGCGGACATTATCGCCAGGACTTTTTCAAGTCGACAATCTTCGAGGATGGTGTTTAAACCAGGTGTTACTTATTATCATGCTGTGCGACTCAGCCCATGCTATTAATCTGTGACCTCTTGCATTCTTTTCTTCTAGGCTATAGCCAGCCGTTATTCCGTACACTTTTTCACTTCCTATTCTGTTGAAATCTCCAAGTACCATTGTTACTTCACAATTTTTGCATTGATTAACAGCCATAGACTTTTAATACTGAAAGACAATGTATTACCATATAATTAAACACAGACAGCTGGTGTTTTTCTGACATGTTATAAGAAGAAATTCCAGCAGTGAGCAATTTGATAGCAGACCACCTTGTGCTGATTTGAACAGGGATATCAAGAGCCAACTGTTCAGTAAGCAATGGCAAACTTATGAATGTAAATTGCCTAATAAAACCAAAACAGTCAAAAAATGGAGTCGTTCTGCAATGTCTTGTATAGTATGTGCAACTAACTAACTTTATAAAAAAAGAAATTGACTATAAAAACTTGTGATGACTGGCAAGACTGATGGTATACAAGCAAAGGGAAGGTAAGAACGGAGATAAGAACACTGACCTTTTCCATGATTCTGGTGATTATGTGAAGAAGAGAAAGATTAGAGCCTGTGCTAGTCATCATGGCACATAATGATGAAAACTATAACCAGCGATGATCTTTTTAAGAGCTTCACTTAAATTGTTTCACCTCATAAACGTTTGTATCTGTTCTGTGTATACTTCTGTGTGTATCTGTCAATGTGAATTGAGATGTTAAAATATGATCACCTTCATCCTTGCACATTCCAACAGAACAATGGCAGTCATTGTCCTGGAAAGATGCTCCATTATTACAGAATTTTAGACTGCTGCAGTATTTCTCACACACATCTGTTTCAAGAAATAAAAACAACCTTTTAGCATAAACACAATGATTGAAGTTTGTCTCAGTACATGGACCAAGTGGCAAGCAAAGCACTAACACATGTGGAAAAAAGCATGGACAGAGCAGTTGTGAATGCTGTTTGGACAAGTTATCAAACAAAGCACTAACGTATGTGTGAAGAAGCATGGATAGAGCAGATATCAATGCTGTATGGACAAGTTAGTGGAATTTTGAATTAAGAATCAACATCATAGCACTCAGGACACTCCCATTAGCGCTCCATCCCCATCTTCAGCAGCAAACAAAGAGTACCAATTCCGATGGCATCAGTAACTGTCTGATTGTGTTTCCGTCTTGCCTTTCCCTTGAGTGCTGAGCATCAGCCAGATTCCCTGGTAACTTCTGGCAGCGCCATTCTCCTCAGATCAAATGATCTATTTGCGCTTCCGCACTGCTCACTCACTTCTAGAGGACCCTCACAACATCTAGCTTGTCATTCATCAGTTCACCACCGAGTGGTGCAAAACCGGCCAGTCTATCTGCCTGCTCATTTCCCAACACACTGGCATGACCTGGAGAGAATATCCAAAGGATGCTAACTACCCAGGACCTCTGAAATGATGCCTACCACTCTGCATGGAGCATACCTGTCTCAACCTTTCTCAACAGGCTCTGTGAGTCAGTTACAATTATGACATGTGTGTACAACTGATTCTCAAGCCAGCAGAATGCAGCAGTGACTGCCTCCACCTCCATTCTCAAACTAGACATTGTGACATCATATGCCAGGCTTTGTTGCACTAAGCGAAGTCTATTGGCTTTTGCTATGAACCCTTATGCACTTTGTCTGCCCATCAACACAAAGCTATCTGTATAGATAATGCATTAACCTTTGTAGTAATGCGACTGATGAGATGCAGTGAATTATACGCCAGGTAATAAACTGTTAAATGTATATATTGCTTGTATCTGCATTATTTAAATTCACTATGGGAAAAAAACAGTTTTGTTAGAGTTTTACTGCAGTTCAGCCTATTTCATGCTTTAATGGTAACACTGACTTACCAACACACTGGCCTGCTGCGATTCTTCCATGTTTACATTCACATTTGTACCCATCATCTAAATCCAGGCACTGTGTGTCCTGGTCACAACCATCTATCTTTAGGTCACATTCATTCACTTTCCCAGGTCTGCACAATGATCTACTGTCTGCACCTTCTTGGTATGTAGTCAAACGTACTCCACAAGGTTGACAAAACGTTGCTCCCTTTGATGTCTGATAAGTTCCAAGTGGACAAGGGTGGCAACTCTTATCCTCTGCATTATGATAATAACCTTTAGAACATTTCTCTGCAACAACAACAACAAAAACACTTGACTTGTACATCTAAAGACGTCTAAAATGACATAATGGTGATGATAATAAACATAAAATTTATATCATTTGTTATAAATAAATAATATGCCCTAACATACGCTCAGTGAAAATATTATTGTTATATATTTTATAAACTGGTCTGATTTGAACAACGAATCAACATTATGGCACAAAATTAGATGTCATCTCCATTTGGGATGCATTCTTCTGTTATTTTGAAGCCCCACAATGGCTTTTGCTGAAATATAGCTGGGCCCTAAATATGGCCTAACGGTAGAACAGGGTTACCACAACCTTTCCACAGGTGATCCTCATCCGGATGGTGGTACCTGGTGTCACCGGCTGTTTATCGCTTGTGTGATATCCTGGTGGGGTACAACTGACCAACCTATGACACAAGGGTAGTAACCCATAAGTGCTCCATTCTACTTTTAACTGAAACCTGAGTTAGAATAATCTCAGCGCAGTGCATGAGTTATGAGTTGAGTTATGAGTTATGAGTTAGATTATCTTCTCAGCACTCAGGATACATCCATAGGCACTCAGATTCCCCTCTAAACATATTCATCAGCGTGGTGCGGTTAATAGTACCAGTCCTATGTTGGTTAACAAGACTTTGTGTGCGTCCAGTGTGCTTCTCATGTTTGGCTGTGCTGATCTTTACTCCCAATTCGCGTAATCTTAGCAGTGATGTGGACACGTTGCTTCCAAAATCCTCAGAAAGTCCTATCTCTCTAAGGGCAATTACAATGTCTGTTTGAACCATGGGTTGGCCATCTTCAGTTAATGCAGCACCTGCCAGTCTATCAGCTCTCTCATTACCAAAAACGCCTGTATTCCGTGGGATGAATATGAAAGCAACTGCGAACACAGGAGAATTTTCCAATGACTCAGGCCTAAAGAGCGGGCTGTAAATGCCCATGCACTCTTATGTCCTGGTATAATAAACCGGTCTGTGAAGATCACATCTGTCTCATCTGACTGTGCATAAACTCCATAATACCGACGAGGATCCTGAAATACTTTGAATAGATTTTCCTAACCAGAGTTCATGGTGATTGCAACTAATAATCTGGCTGCAGACTCCATATTCTATATTGCCCTAAAAGCAGTGAATGCCAGCCACACACAAAAATGTCTTTTAATTAATTGGCATTAATAAATGATAAAGGAATAAAAACAAGAACTGTTTCAATAACAATAGAAATATTATTTAAATTAAAAACTACAGGATAAACTACAAACATTTCACAATCATTAACAGAGAAAATTGGGGTTTTTAACTTAAATGTTTCACAACAATTAGTTTCAGAAGAAGACATTTTATTTAATCTGAATATCTCAGAAATTGAAATGTTTCAGTCTTATTAAATGTTGCAGTAGTTCTTTTTCTCATCTAGCCTTGATCTGTCTTTCAGCATCAGGTTTTGCAAGCCGTGGTGTGTGCTACGCAGATGCTGGTAATTATGGCCTTGGATATTCCATTAATCAATCGCTTGAAAGCTGTGGTGCATTACTGTGTTATAGTCTTGAAACATGTCTGAACCATCTGATTTGCTGTTTCTTGAAGTAGACTAGTGCTGGTTCTGCCCAACTTGCTTCCTAATAACCTCATTTCTGATCTTTTCTCCTCTTGTTGTTTTATTTAGGATTAATCACATATATTTCATTTCTGTGGAATTTTTTTTTTTTGGGGGGGGGGGGCTGGGGTGAGGGGTGAGGGCATTTGTGTGTTAATGTTCACTTGTAACACAATGTTGGTTTAAAAAAAAAAAATTACTTGCTGTACTACAGAAACAAAAATAAAAGAGATGATTCCTGGAAAAAGTGGCAGCATGAAAGTGGGAACTCCACTTATCATCAATGTGGCAAATAATACTATTGTAAAATCTTGAAATCAGGTGAAATTATTTACTTGTAGCACACTGTGATACATCAGTTGCCTTCTCCTTATCTGTAGTCCAACCATATGGACATGGAATGCAGAAGGAACTGGTTCTGTTCTCTGTCCTGTAAGTTCCATAAGGACAGTCAACACAGGTTCCATGAACCCCTAATTCCTGTCCTGGCTGACACACATCTGAAATATATGGACAAGAACATGAATGCAATTAATAAATTACTAGTCAATACTTACAACAGATCTTTAACTATTAACATAATAACTACATAATTACAAAATCATGCACAGTTAATTTATATTCACATTTTTAACAATACATGTTCTTCCTGTCTTTCATGATTGTTCTCCACGACTTGCTTTCTTTTCCTCCTCTCTCTCCTTTATGCTCTCCCCCCCTCTCTCTCTCTATCTCTCTCTCTCCTTCTTTCTTTCTCTCTCTCTCTCTCTTTCTTTCTCTCCATTTATGTATATGTCAGTAGTGTAGCTAGAGCAAGGGTAGGGGATGTGTAAGGGAGTGACTACTGCATTTGTTCCTCCTGCCTCTACATTGGCAACTATTTCATTTATGTAATAAAAGTAACCTGGAGTGTTCACAAGTGTTATAGCTTTCATAAATAATTTTTTAGACTCCCCCCCCCCCCCTTTTCCCCCCACCACCACTAACACTTTTAGTCTGGATTTACCTCTGATTTTTTAGAACCACCAAAGAATATAATGGTATCAGCGGTAATTAATTAAAGAAAGTAGTATGATGGAGTGGAAAACAATCAGTCAGCTCATGTTAATCTTATTGTTTTTTTCTGGCCCTGCCCTTAGAAATTGCATCAAAAACAAACAAATTGCATGCCTCCAGTTTAAACAAATTAGACTGAGTGTCTCATACCTTGACAATCATCCACACTATTTGCTCCCATAAACTGAGTAGTTAGCCCTGGTGGACACAGTTTACAGTCTGACTGCCCAGCCATGCTCTGGTATTCTCCTTTAGGACATGGTTCACATTTTGAGTTGCTAACACTGAAGTAACTGCCAGCTAGGCAAACAGCTGTAGTGAAATGATGAATAAAGTTCAGATCATGACAGTAGAATACTTAATATAACATGTTTCAGTAACATAAACTCTGATGTATACACACATTTCTGCAAAATAATTGTATTTCACATTATTGTCCCCGACAACATACCATGATTAGCTATTTTCCATCTCCTACCAATACATCATCATGTAGCAGGTCCTTTGCAGAACGTCGCTCTCATCACAGTCTGCCTGAAAAATCTCTGTATCTCACCAGTTCTCCCGCCTCATGCACTTTCACACTCAAGGAGTTATTTATATCCTGTGCCCATCTTTGTGTTGGTCGGCCCCTGCCCCTCCTTCCCGGTACCATGCCTTCTGCTATAATTTTTTCCAATCCGTCGTGGCGCTTGATATGACCCAAATATTTCATCTTTCGTGAAAGGATGCTGTTTTTTAGCCAATCTTCCTTGATGTTCAGATCTTTTAAGATGTCAATATTTCTCATCTTCTTTGTTCAAAATATTCTGAGAATCTTTCTATAGCATTTCAGCTCAAAAGCCCCTTTTCTCTTTCCTACCAATACATGAAAGGCAAAAGGCGCTTACAGAAAAAACTTCAAGTCCTGCTTTCCAAGAGCCAAACTTCAAACTGATGGCGTCAGTTGAATATTTGCTGATATGGAATAACCAATGCAACAGCTAATAAATAACAATTCGTGCCCAGGCTGTGATTTTATATGCAGGAATGGATCTGATATCCCTTTTGAGAATAGAGAGGAAGACATAAATAATAGCTTTCATATGGCTGAAGCTAGTACAACCTGCCTTGTTAAATTTGTTAATGACTCGTATGGCTGGGAAACATGTTATGCTTCGAGTGGCTTGCAACACTTAATAGGAATCAGGTAGGAGGCACAGCATGGATTTTTTTTTTTAAACTGTGATACCCTTCTTGTGCTGGACAGTCAGACTGCTGTCCTTTCTTTGGACAGCGAGCCATTAACAAAACTGATGTTAAGTCTAGTAGATCAAGTAAACAGTGCAGCAGAATTGACAGAGTATCCACATCTGGCAAGACAGATTCAGTGGGGAGTGAGTAAAGGGTCCAGACAATACTTAACCTCCTAGAGAAAAGATAGATGAATGTTTATTTCAAGTTGTCACCACTAGCGTCAGCTTTGGAAACTCTGGTGGCTAACGAAGAAAAGAAAAAGGCATGTGTGGAATTGACTGATTCGGTTATTCATTCCCAAATTATAGGAATCAATGTGTTGTGCAAATATGTACCTCTTACATTTAGTCAAAGCATTTGAAATAATCTGACCAAGTATTTGTTTTGTGCAAGGTGATTATGTTTTGCCTATGTGAAGAGCTTTTTTTCTTGCTATCTTTCATTTCTAGAAAATTGTGTAAATTATTTGGTAAATTTATTAGTTACAGTGGTCAGGAAAAACATACTGCCAAAACTAAATACTGAACCCATGGTCACATGCCATTATTATGTGTCTAGGGAAAAAAAAACAGATAGGACAATATATCTTTTCCTCGTATCTCAGTCCTTGGTTGTGTGGATCAATACTGTTGGTGATATTGCTTGAAGCTACTGCCTCAGATCATCAAGCATACTCTGTTTCTCTGCAGTGTCAACAAATTTTGTGGACTGCAAAATATCAGAAAGCTCAGTCATATCATCTGCTGTTTATCTTTGATAAGTTTTGGATAGACCCTTATTATGTCTTGAACAGAATCCCTTTAGGAATAAATTTGACAGGTTCATGTTTTTTCATAGACAGTTTTAAAAATTAATTCTAAAACTGATCTTCCCAGGTAAGATGATGTAAAAGCAACTTACGAAAGCACTGCGTAGCACTCAAAGTCCCTTGACTGTTTGTTGTCCGTCCATCTGGACAAAGTTTACAAGATGTCTGTAAGGGCTGATCATTGTACCATCCTTTTGGGCACGGAGAACAAAGTGATTCTGTAGCCATGAAGTGACCAGCAGGGCAGTTCACTGATGATATATATATATGTGTATATGTATATGTATATGTGTGTGTGTGTGTGTGTGTGTGTATATATATATATCTGTGTGTGTGTGCGCATGCATGCATGCGTGCGTGCATGCGTGCGTGCTGCATTTGTTGACTAGATTAGCCTTTTCAGTAAGCAAGCATCTGTAATATCATTAAAAAAGGGGAATTGGCAAGCAATCAGTTTGATTAATCACCGTTATCAATGTTGGTTGACTGTTGATCGTTAGTTTATTTTTTTCTCCAATTTTTAATATTGTTAGAAATGTTCACAGACACAGCTGCCTCCTTTTAGGTGCCTATCCTGGAACCAACATTGATAACTGTGACCAATCAATTGATTCCACTATTATCATGTTTATAAGTGTATGACAGTAAAATGTATAAGATCAGAGTTAAATATAAGCAGAGTGAATAGTAATTAGACTGACAGAAGTTACCAAATGGTGACCATACAGTAGCAATACATTATAAGTTAGCAGGACTCAAACCAGACATGAACAAGGGACTGTGACTTTCCCATGCTGGATGAATGGTCCAGGTGAACAAGGACCTGATGTGCAGAGGTGACCAGAAGTCTGTTTTTTGACTAATATGAGACAAAGAGATATTTGGACTTCTGTAGTGAACAGACATGTGGGATAGTTAGGTGTACCTAGCACAGAGTTTTGTTACAGCTAAGTGTTCTCAGTCTTTCTTAACAGCAGTTACGTTGTTATTGTAATTTGATTTGTACTTCTTCTAGACTGACAGCCTTCCATATACGTGGACGAATAGTTAGATACGCCATACATATAATGTCAAGCACAGTACTTCAGGGGCCGTCACTGCAGGTGAGAATACATCACTGTCCATGGCAGTCATGTACTTATATAATAATTGTTTGTCCAGGTATTTAAGCTCTACACTGTATTTATTTCCTTCTTGATCCACAGTATTCTAAGAATTCTTCTGTAGCAATTTTATTTAATGATACAACAAATATAAGTCATATACAGATGTCCTGTATATCTACAACTAACATGGTTACATATTGTTAACACATCTTGTCATCGGTATCCCATCCCCATGTGGGATGCAATTTTTTGTTATTTTGATTGAAACCCCACCCTGGCTTTTGCCGGGGGAACTAACTATAGCCTAGCCTTAAAAATGGCCTAATGGCTGAACAGGGTTTCTGGGTTTCTGTGTCACCGGGTGTTTATCGCTTGTGTGATCTCCTGGTGGGGTACAACTTACCTTAAACATCTTTCATTTGGGGTAAGACTCAAATTTTTATCACTTGGAACAAAGTGAACATTACAGATTGAAAACTATTAGAATTTTAATTACACGCATAAACAAATTAAAAACTTACAACACTGTGGCCTGTTTGAATTTATCATCACCTGCCCTAACTGACAATGTGAAGACATGTGAAGATCAACTGAGATCAGGGCAAACTCACTCCCAGTTTGATTCTTGATGGAATGAACCATCCTATCTGGTACTGCATTTAGACTGCCTGCTTCATCTGAACTGAAAAATATTTAGAGATTATTTCTGAATTAAAAACAATGTTTCAGTTTTCAAGCAGAACAGTAGAATTGTAAAGATCTTCACTGTCAAAGTGTTTGACTACATTAAATATAAAATGTAAAAATATATGAATGACTGTGATAATTTTTTGTCCCTGTATCAAAAATGACTGAGCTTATATGAAACAATAGACCATGGACTGATGTGATTACCAATGCAACACAGTATGAGCTATGAAAAATAAGTATTTTTAACTTATTATTATTAAGTGAATAAATAAGAAACAGAAACAGCTAGAAACAGAACCTTATATCTCCCTCGACACCCACAGCAGTAAAAGAGGAAGTGAAGAAGAAGAAGAAGAATAAATAAGGTTACAAACTATTTGTATAAGAGCAACAAATGAACAACACAAAAATACTAAGACATCTATGACATCAATAAATTAGCTAGATGTAAGATGCATAGACATGGACAAATGATTATTACTGAATTATCTTATCAAGTAGGATGTGCAGTAAACTTACAGTTCTGATGACAAAGTGAAGTTCACTTTTACAGTAAATAGCGATTTTTGACTCTTTAAAGATCTCTTCTTTCTATAAATCTCATTATCACACTCTGTTTTCAAGCCTTGAGTATAATTGCACACTGGATCAGTGCCACACATATTCAGTCCACTGTCAAGTTGAAATAACACATGTGCCAGTTTTTCTTGCAGTTTGAGTTTAGAAAAGCTACTGCATTCAGATCCTTCAAAATGGATAGCACCATAAATTGTGTAGACAGGTGGATATGAGCCTGGAAAAAAAAAAATTAATAAAAATATCATGATATCCTACATACATAGGCTATACAATATTGTAAACAAACATGCTACTTACTCTCTGCGGCAGAGCACTCTCTACTGTGTAAATATCAATAGGAATATCAACACTTTAGGCCAAGGCTATAAAGTTAAAAAGTTAAAGTTGAGAGGACCGAATTCATTGCACTGGGTTTTCTCCCACATGGCTTATACTCTCTCTGCAGAACGACTAGCTGCCTGCCAAGAATATTTCACAGAGCACGAACTCCATGGCTCTGACAACAATCTCTTGGGGTCTCTGTAAAAATTGCACTCGTGAACTGAACAGGGCAGCAGTTAAATGAACCCGGGACCTTTAGAGCATGAGGTAAATGGCTTGACTACTTTACCACTGAGATCCCACAAGGGCAAGGCTATTCAACAGACAGGCTTTTTTGGTCCACAAAAGCCTAGAAAGTGGCCTGCTGATCATTGCCTGTTGTATTGTATTAATGATCTTTATATGCTGAGCCTTGGGCCACTGTCCCATGTTGATTCCCGTTTTCAACAATTCGGTCTTAAAGTAAACTTAGTTGAATAGCCCTGCTATAGGGACTGGGCTGGCAGTTAATGATTACTCTCTAATGCTAATCCGATTATATTATGTGAATGTAAAGCCTGGTGGAGCAGATGGGTACCATCTTCATGGTCAAGACAAGATACACTGTAATCAGCTCCTCATGCGAACAATCATTTGTAGAACCTTGGGGTGGTTATTACATTAGAGGACTGAACATGCATGGAAATGCCCAGTGTTTGTGATATAATATAATAATTTCCCATGACAGTGCATGCATCAGTTCTAAAGAAGCTAGGTCTAAATGGTTTTAGCTTATACAAAATTATAACATATTTGCAAGAAACTGGATAAGGAGAAAACAGAAGACAACAGAACATACAACATATTTGTCATCAGAAATTAGCAAATAAACGAAAAGAACAAATAAGGTAATACATCCTGATTCCGTATTATTAAACATAGCAGACTTTACTTAACTGGAACATAATGAATCTGACTAATAATGACAGGATAGATAATTCATACATGTACAGCAATTATATCTCATTAATGTCAACATTAAGTAAAGTAAAGGGTCTTTTTTTACACCAATGGGGCATCCAGTATATGCTGTAGACTATATTTTGTACCAATCAGCTTTCAGTTGGTGATGTGGTCAAAACTCTGCCAGCCACCTTTATTTCCCGTGACAAAACTTGCAACTTACTTTAGGTTGGGTTGACCTAGGAGCCAAGATCTATTTCAGAGGGGGACAAACATCTCAATGCATATCTGAACCCAAGATTTCTAATATGACAGCTAAATTAACTTCACAGTTTTTGTCTATCAACTTAATGTTCTTTTGTTCATTTTCTGCCTTACGCCGCTGGGTGTCGCATGTTAACATATGATCAGTTTCCGAGCTATGGCCTGCTAGGTTGCTCAGTATGCTGAGATGTAATGGAGTCTCAAGATTTCAGTGACTCATTAAATCCATGTTCTTCTTGATCGTTTCCTTCCTCTTGGTGCTTCTAATTTCATGCCATACGCTCTTGCTGCTGACAACATTGGATTCATTCTCCTTAAATGGCCAAACCAAACTAGTTTTTGTTTTTCAATGAATTTAATTACAGGTGGTGCTCTAATAATATTCTCTCATAATTTCTTTATTTCTCACATGATCTAGTTTTGTTCCTGGCCATTCTCAAACATCTTATTTCAGAGACAGTTTTTGTTTTTTCTTCATATTTTTAGTCAATGTCCGAATCTGACACTCACAGCACAAGGCTAGTATGAAGATTGCATTAATAATATGTCTTTTTTTTTTCATCTCTACTGGGATATACTGGTGTTCCAAAATTAGAATGAGTTGATATGTGACATTACTGGCTTGTTGTCTATTATCAAGTACTAGAAATGATGACCAAATAAATTTACACAGATTCTGTCTATCAAAAGGAAATCACAGCCAAACTAACTTCATAGTTTTTGACTATCAACAAGTCAAGAAATGACAGCCAAATTAACATCACTGTTTCTGTCAATCAATAAGTAGCATAAATTTACCAAATTAACTTCACAGTTTCTGTCTGTTAAGTACTAGAAAGAAGTAAACACACAGCAGAATTAATATAATTAAAGTAAAGATTACTTACGAGCACATATGGGAAATATTAAAGGATCCCCACTAGAAGGATTCCAAATTCCTTCATTTCCACAGCGATAAAATGGTGGGACGGGAGTTATAAAATGAAAGTTCTGTGTGCATGATGGGATACAATATCTCCCAAGAGCCCATTCTCCACAAACACGAGCTCCGTTAACAGGAGGTGGTGGGTCCAAACATTTCAACTCTACAAAAAAAAATTGTTTTGTCATTATAGACATTGTGCATGTTCATTACAATTTTAAAACTGCCTTTTTTTTTTTTTTTTTTACATATCATTACTGTATTTATCTGATTCTTACATTATATGGTTTGAAATGTGGATTGCCAATGATTGTTATAAAAACATCCGGAAGCATTTGAAATGTGTTGGCATCAAAGAGAGACAATCAGACTGGACAAAAACCCTGAGACATTACCAAGTTCTAAAACATATTTTTAAAACATGATTTCTGAAAAGTGAAGACTGATGAGTCTGTCATGTCCTAAGACATGGAGAAATACAAAGAGAGTATTCAGTTCCATGATGATGAAAGAGATAAAAAACACTGGTGAAATGAGGAAGAGATGATAAAGGACAATATCCTTTCAAATATGCCTGCACAGATCTAACACAGAGACATAAACAAAATAGAAGTGAATGGCACAAGAAAGACGACTAATAATGAATGATCAGGAAGGTTCATGAATGAAGAATACAAAACAAATAATATAAGACTGATGAACGCAGAAGAATAAGATATAAGAATCTACAGTGAAAAGACAGAAGTCATTTCAATAAAAGGAAAGAAGCAGAACCTAAATATAGCCGTAGATTGCAAAAACATTAAACAGGCATCTGAGTTTAAATATCTGGGAACAACATTCACCGAAGATGATTAGATG
Organism: Candidula unifasciata; assembly: GCA_905116865.2. Classification (NCBI taxonomy): domain Eukaryota; kingdom Metazoa; phylum Mollusca; class Gastropoda; order Stylommatophora; family Geomitridae; genus Candidula; species Candidula unifasciata. Next base: position 88,234 of record CAJHNH020000099.1, read on the forward strand.
TAGAACTTAAAATCTGGTGCAGTATATCAAACCGAGTAATGGGATAGATAGAGCACCACCACCCCCCCCCCCCCTTTTTTTTTTAAACAACACAAGATAATCCCAATCAGCACAAAGAAAAATCTCTTTCAAAGAATATTCATTCCAGTCCTATGCTACTAGTGCCAGACATAGTCAATCACAATCAAACAGAAAAAAAAATTAGTAACCAGGGAAATGAAATGTCTGGTAAAGGCTGCAAAAGTAACCAGAAGAGATAAAATTAGGAATGAGGTCATAAGAGAAGAAGTCAGCACAGAACCAATTCTTAATTACATACAAAGACAAAAAATCAAATGGTTTGCTCAATTATAGAATGCCGTGTGGTGTCATACCAAACAGGGCATACACTAAAAGAGATGATGAACGAAAATCAAGAGATAGACCAAGAATAACATGTAAAGATAACATCAGAGAAGCTCTACACAGCATCATATGTCTAAGGCTGAGGTGGCCAGAAGAAAGACGACTAATAATGAATGATCAGGAAGGTTCATGAATGAAGAATACAAAACAAATAATATAAGACTGATGAACGCAGAAGAATAAGATATAAGAATCTACAGTGAAAAGACAGAAGTCATTTCAATAAAAGGAAAGAAGCAGAACCTAAATATAGCCGTAGATTGCAAAAACATTAAACAGGCATCTGAGTTTAAATATCTGGGAACAACATTCACCGAAGATGATTAGATGTAGAACTTAAAATCTGGTGCAGTATATCAAACCGAGTAATGGGATAGATAGAGCACCACCCCCCCCCCCCCCTTTTTTTTTTTTAAACAACACAAGATAATCCCAATCAGCACAAAGAAAAATCTCTTTCAAAGAATATTCATTCCAGTCCTATGCTACTAGTGCCAGACATAGTCAATCACAATCAAACAGAAAAAAAAAATTAGTAACCAGGGAAATGAAATGTCTGGTAAAGGCTGCAAAAGTAACCAGAAGAGATAAAATTAGGAATGAGGTCATAAGAGAAGAAGTCAGCACAGAACCAATTCTTAATTACATACAAAGACAAAAAATCAAATGGTTTGCTCAATTATAGAATGCCGTGTGGTGTCATACCAAACAGGGCATACACTAAAAGAGATGATGAATGAAAATCAAGAGATAGACCAAGAATAACATGGAAAGATAACATCAGAGAAGCTCTACACAGCATCATATGTCTAAGGCTGAGGTGGCCAGAAGAGCAAGAAGCAGAAACTTATATATCTCCCTCAACACCCAAAGTGGTAAAAGAGGAAGTGAAGAAGAAGTAGAAGAAGAAGAAGAAAAAGAAGACATGTACAGAATCAATTCATTTCACATTTCTCTGTCTGCTTCTCCTCATGATTTGTCTAAAATATTGTCATCTTGTGTTTCTTATAACTGGTGATATAAGTGGTTGAAGAAGTTGTCCAAGTGTTTCTCTTATTTCTTCATCCCATCATATGTTAATCAGCATTTTTTAGAATGTTGAATGATGTTAAATGTTGAATTAAGAATCGACATCACAGCACTTGAGACACTCCCATAAGCACTCCATCCCCATCTTCAGCAGCAAGAGAAAAGTTCTAACTCCGATCAGCATGTTATAGGATAAATATTAAAGAAGTATTTTCCTTTCCAAACACAAAACTTACTTCTGATGAAAATATGAAAGCTGCATTGTGCAGAGTTGTTCTTAGCATCATAGCCAATGTAAGTTACCAGGTACTGCCCATGTGGATATATTTGACCTGTACATGTGTGTAAAAAAATATTATTTACAGTTCATTTTATGGGTAATAGTTGTGTAAACATCAGAAAGAGACATTCATCATTTTTGTGTGTTATGAGAATAAGGAAACTGAAACATGTGTGACCACTTGATAGATCTGTGGGAAAAGAGACAGAAGTCGACAATGTGAGAAGATTCTTGACAGCTTTTTGTCAGGCAGGCAGAGGTGTCAGCACATGAATACATGCTGTTGAAGGGATTGCGTGACCACCCTCGGTAGTCAGCAAGGCACAGGAAGAAGATTTGTCATCTCATGAGAATCGCAGATTAGGTCTGCATGCTTTTTTTCTTTTTTTTTTTGCATCCATGACACATTGCCAAGCTATCCAGGTATTTATATCCGTCTTTCTTTTGCTTTCTTCCATCAAGTTTGCCAGCAGTCACCAAGTTTTTAAGTGTATTTCTTTTCATATGATGCCCCCCCCCCCCCCAAACTTATATAAAGGCATAATAACATAGTCTGATTTATTTTAAATGGCCAGCTCTCTTTCTCACAGTATCAATTATCAGAACATCTATAGATTAGCTCTTTCAGTAGCTAGCCCTCATATGGACACCAGAAGGAAACAAAAAATGGGGAAGACCAAAAGAGACCCTGCGCAGAACCATTATCAGGACAGGCTCAAGCATGGGCCTAATAAACATCCAAGACCTAAAGCAGGTGGCAACAAACCGTCAGACATGGAGAGCTACAACCTTTGCCCTATGTGCTGCCCTAGGCTCAAGAGGAAAGACTAACTAACTAAGTAGCTGGCAGAAATTACTTTCATTCTTTCTAATTTGAAACAGCTAATCATCATCATAATCATTATCAACAGCTTCCACTTTTGCTATTTAGTGTCATGGGAAGGAAATGTTGGCATTTTATCCTTGGACACCCTCTTCATCTTGTCAGATGTAGCAGTTTTGTTTGTAGTTGTTATGGCTACATTCTAATGAAAAGTAGCTAATGTTTTGGTTATAATAATGCAGTTATAGAACAGAAGGGACAACAGTATCAGTTCTAATAGAATAAATTAATTTAATAGCACAAGGTATAATAAAAGTAAAAGTATACTACTTTTTTACCTCTACTTTTTCATCTTGTTCTTGTTGTTCTTCTGCTGTATTTGCCAATAAAAGGGCAGCTGCCACTTTAGGTTGTGATTTTCAGCTGCAATATGTGTGCCTGTCAGGCCGGTATATTTTATTTCAGCAACACATTCTAATTAGTCACCTTTTATTACATGCTTGTAAAGAGAGAGTGGGTCTATTCCGTCCCCCCCCTCCCCCAACAGGGGCCCTGTGGCCCACAATAAACCCACTTGACTCAACCAGTAAATGTATGGGTGAGTCATATGGTACAAAAAAAGAGTTGAACAAAAATATTTATATCAGCTGCCATAAGAGAATTATTTATAAGCGATCATTACAAATTAGATTCAGGAGAATAGTTGGAAAAACAAAACTATCATGTTTTATGTAGATAATACCTGGTCTGTAGTTCTGTTTCACAGCAACAATGCCAATGTTATCTGTAAATTCAGGCTCTGTCCAGGTCACAGAAACCAAACCTTTCTCGGTGGTTACCACAATAGTACTTGGACAGTTCACAACTTCAGGTGGAACTTTGTCTTCTATATTGTTTAAAATATAGAATTAGAATAATATAAAGAAATAGGATTAGAGTAATATAAAGGACATTTTTATTTTCCTATCAAGCTATTTAAGCAAAGAAATGTGATGTCTCCATGAATTCGCTTACTGACAAGAAACCATGTTAGTGCTATGCACTTTCTCTCACATTTTTGTATTGGTCTGAGCTCTTTAGTTCCTTATAAAAGGACACAATCACACTGTACATTCTGGGTTTTGGGGCACAGCAGCTAAAAGCTTTCTTGCTTGACTGAAAATTGTGGGTTCAAATCTTGATCGTGGTAAATTTTTTATGGTTGACTTCAGGCTCTATGGTACACCTAGCCTAAAAGTAGACATGGCTGCATCATGCTGACTATGTCACCTACTGAGGACTGACTGGTCTACAAATATGTAGGTTGCGCATTCCTCTCTAGTTTTCTTGTGATGCTGTAAAGGTCTCTAGGGTTCCTTTCAATGCTGCTGTCTCTGCTTCTTCTGTTCAGTCATCTAGGTATGTTCATTTGTCAAACTGTATTTGCCTTTAAACTTTCTTGTTATCTTCTGCATATATTGCATGTGCTCTGGAGCAAGCAGCTCATTTTGCTGCTGTTGAAATCTACCTTTTTGCTTTTCTTTTTTACATTTTTTTCATTAAGGATTTCTGCCATTAGCTACCCCTTATGATTCTGTTTTCTTTTACCAATGAATTCTACAAAAAATTCATTTAAATTTCTTTTAAATTGTTGAAACTAGTCTTCAATGCCCACCTTCCAAGCTATCTGTTGCAGGACCTGGTAATTATTTGAGACTATACAGTGTGTATTACTGAACTCCTTAAAAAAATGAGAGGATATCATAATTGTTGAACATTTTTTTTAAGGTACTGAAGTTTTGATGAACGAATTATGAACGAATATATAAAATATCCATGTTCTATTTAATAAATAAAGTTTGTACATGAGGACTTTATTTACCTGATGAAGAGGAGACTAAATCAGTCTGATCACCAGATGAAGACACATCCTCTCCACACAGAGATGGCATGGTAACATAACATCCAAACAAATGAGGCTCAGCTGTCACCCAGTCAAACAGATTGCCTTGCTAGACAGAGAACAGCATATGTGTTAACCAGGGTTGCCAGATAAAAGAAATCCTCATTTTATGCCAAACCATTACCCAAAATATGCCAGAAAATGCCACATAAAGTGTGACATTGTACTCGCTTCATATCAAAAGCTATAGATTGAACTCTTCCCTGTCATCCTCACTGGACAAGTGGAAGACACAGCGTAAACCTTTTCGGGTGTAAAATCTTCAAGCATTTTCTCAAAGGGATGAAGTCTTTGCAACTCATCTATAATGCTGGCATATTTCTTGTTCCGAAAATCATCAATAAGGTCATCCTTAAGTGCAGGTGATAAAATATTTTATATCGGACATAACAATATAGTTATATGCAATTGTATGTGCTCCAATGTGACCTTGCGCTCTCATGATTTCACTTAGATGATAATTGTGTGTAGTGCACAATGACAAGTCATGCCTACAGCAAGTTGCAACTCTGCTGCCTTTAACTTTATCATTACTTTGCCTAGGAGTCATTGTTGTAATAAGCTGTGACTGGCTTTTTGACAGAGTTTTCATCCTGCGTTTTTTGGATTTTTCATGATTTGATATGCTACTATATCTTGGTGCACTGATACAGTTTACAATACACTGCCTTTGATCTGTCTGAAGATTTTTTGAGCCGTGGGAATGTTTTCTTCCAGTTACTTTTATACTTGCGATGTCACTAGAAGCTTTCCATTTTTTTGGATAATGTGGCCATTGGTAAATGTAATAATATCTATCACAGACAAAACAAGGTCCATATCCTGTCTATTTACTGTCCTCAAGTCATTTCTGAACAGTCTGAAACACTTGGTATCAGTGGTGGGTTTTGGTTTTATATCCCGCATTTATTCTAGTAGATTAACATAAATTACAGAGGGCCTTGATTTAAAGAAGTCACCATCCGTTTAGGAAGACAATAAACACAATAAGAAATGGCACAAATCTCTGTTAGTCCGTACCAGGACATCACAACAAAGTCAAACTGAAATAAAGATGTTAACTGAGGTCCCCACTGCTTTTAGTAAATCTGCATGTTTCTAACGGAGGAACCATGAAACAAATGTGAGCACATCTTGATAAGAAAAGCCAGGAAAAAACCCAAATATGCCAAAATATGCCAGCTCATTATCTTATGCCAGTTCAATTTCAAATATGCCAAATTTATGGAATCTGGCATCAAAAATGCCAATATGGCAACCCTGGTGTTAACTAGGTATTGTATTGAAATATGGTCTTCTGCCTTGCTAGACAGAGAACAGCAAATGTGTTAACCAGATATTGTATTGAAATATGATCTTCTGCCTTGCTAGACAGAGAATAGCATATGTGTTAACTAGTTATTGTATTGAAATATGGTCTTCTGCCTTGCTAGACAGAGAACAGCATATGTGTTAACTAGATATTGTATTGAAATATGGTCTTCTGCCTTGCTAGACAGAGAACAGCATATGTGTTAACTAGATATTGTATTGAAATATGGTCTTCTGCCTTGCTAGACAGAGAACAGAATATGTGTTAACTAGATATTGTATTGAAATATGGTCTTCTGCCTTGCTAGACAGAGAACAGAATATGTGTTAACTAGATATTGTATTGAAATATGGTCTTCTGCCTTGCTAGACAGAGAACAGCATATGTGTTAACTAGACATTGTATTGAAATATGGTCTTCTGCCTTGCTAGACAGAGAACAGCATATGTATTAACTAGATACTGTATTTGGTTTTCTCTTGCCCTTCATTTTCACAAAATGTCCTTTTCTCACAAAGTATTTGCTTTCACTTTCTCAATGTACCAATGAATGTGGATTATCTTCTTCTGATGAAAATAGTTACAAATAAAGCTGAAGAGTGAATAGCTGAATACTGTATGCAGTCAGATATTAGTAACCTGCAGCACTATCTTTGCTCATAAGGAGATTCATAAGCTAAGAGTTCTTCTTTCAGTTTTTGCCAATGTACTCATTTAATTCTTAGCATTCTAAGAAGAAATCACAGCTCTAATTTTTTTCTAATCTTGATACTGAAAGTCCATGATCCACACCTGATGAAATGACTAAGAATCAAATAGACCACCTCTGTATAAACAACAAATATAAAAGCTATCTGATGGATGTCGGGCATACAGAGAAGCAGATGTGGGCAGTGACCACATCATGAATGTTGGAAAACTAAAGCTCAAATTAACAACAGCTGCTAAAAAACATGCCCAACAATGAATAGATAGTCAAAGGCTTAGGATTGTATAAGTTGGAGTATATGCTATGGGATTTCCTTCTTTGGTTAACCTTGTATCCCCAAGAAGACGCAAAACTGTCACACTTATAGTTTGGTCCAATTCCCTATGAGAGTAACTTTTCTGACATGGTTGTAATTATTGCTTTACAAGATGCCTTGATGAAAGTACTGTTATTTTTGCATGTGTGCACATGTTTAGCAGGATCATTAATGAGTAAATTTACTAAAAATAGCATTTAGAAGGGTTTTCCTGTGAAAAAAGGTTTATTAACCCTTTCGCTGTTGCACCCTCTGCCAGCCAACGTAACCACTGTGCTAAGCCAGGCGAGTGCTAATCCTTCCTCCTGTGCTGAATACCTTTTTTTTCCCTCCAAAAGCAGAAGATGCGCTAAAAACTCTTTGAAGGCATATGGTTGACCTTTGTGCTGACAAGTCAGAAGCGCTTTGGCTACCCCATGAAAACTCATTAACAAAAAGAAAACACTATAAACTTACAAAGCAAACACAAAACACTTTATTTAGCAAATACATGGTTTTTATTATTATTACTAATATCTTTTTGTGTGAAATATTTCAAAACAAGGTGCGACACAAAATGCCAAATCACAGTCCTTGCAGATGTATCTGGTTTCCCGTCGTTTTGTGCTTTTTGCTCATACCACACACTTTCTTGTTGGGAATTTCTTCTGTGATGTTACGGACTCTATCATTTAAAGGAAATGCCTTTGTACTAAACGAAGTGGCAGATCTTCACTTTTTTGTCCTCCTACACTGTTTCTCTTTTCTTTGCAAAATTTATGTAGAATTTATCTTAATAACACAAAGCAACAGGGTAACGTGTTACGCATCTAAATCCATCTGAACGTGACAGGATGTTTAATTAATTAATACCTCTGTGATCTGTTGCCGAAAGTGCTAAGAGCAAAAATTTAAAATTAACATTTGAATTTTTTATTTTTTTTTTAGCGGCATTTAGGGGTTGAATGCTGGATTTTTCTATTGTAAGGCAGACGTGATACCAACTACACTAGAAATTCATACGAAAATTAGATCTGAAAATAGGTCAAGCATTGTACACTTTGATAGACAGACACATTTATGTCAGTTGTAAAGTATATTAGAAACATTAGTATTAAATATCATGTCAGTACATGACCATATCTTCATTTTGATTATTGGGGATCCATTTCAAATCCAGTCTATGTAGATAGCTGGGTCATATGGTCAGTCTTGCTCCCAGCCAGAAGTACACGTGTCCGCTGGCATGCCGCGAAGATAACCCAGCTCATTTAACTCACACGTTTCAAAGTGATCCTTACTATTATTCCTCGAAAAAACTCCATTAATTCTTCATTAATTTTAATTAACCAATTTTCTTGTTATTTTGTATTTTTTTTTTTTAAGTAGACTAACTCAAAACCAGAAATATATTTCAGATAAAAAAATGCCATTCACCGACTATGCTTCTATGGTAACAAAGCAACATGATAACGTGAAACACATCTAAATACACCTAAACGCACGTGATAAGGGTTTTAATTGTATGTAAATGGGTCAGTTTGATCAGATCAAGGTAATGTGTATTGCCATTTCACCCCCGAGAATTATTGTCTTTAGCAATCTGTAAGAAAAGTCGAGGACGAGCTATCTCGTCCTTAGCAGTGAGGGCACAGAAAACGGAAGACGAGTTAGCTCATCCTTAGCAGTCTACCGGGCAGACGAGTTATCTCGTCCATAGCAGCGAAAGGGTTAATAGAAATTATGACAATGTAATTTTTTTCCTTTGGTCACAGTGCTTAGAGGTCATTATAAACATTTATGTTTAGACTCAAAGAGATGTAACCCAGTTAGTTCTCTGCTGCATTCATGTTTACTAATGACTTCCCAAATTCTGTTGGGAAATTAATATTGTTTTGGTCAAGAAATGGAACTGTGATTTGTTTATTTCTGTGTGTGGGCAGAGGGGGTGAGGAAAGTTGGGGGAGGGGGTTGGGGGGAGGTCAGCTGTATAAAAGGGTTTTCTTTCCTAAAAATTATATTATTAGTTGGGGAATTCCCTAATTTATGGATCAATGGAATTTTTTTCAAGGTCCTGATGCAAAACTGTTAGAAAATGGTTTTAAAAAATGAAATACTCACCATGTAATTATCACAGCTCTGTGACATGTTTTGCACATCTTTCTTGTCCAGGGCAAAGCTATAAATATTGACTCCATGCAAGTAACCTTTGAACCATTCACTTGTATCTTTGTAGCTTGCAGGCTGTCCAAGTGTCAGCTTTAGACTGGGAGAGGAAATTTGTATAACAAATTGTGTATAATCAGATGAATAGTATATTACAATATATCAACAACAACAAACTGTTAATTGAAACATATTTTTACAAATAGCAATACCAAAGTTGTAGCAATAGTATTTAAACAATGACATCCTGTTCTATCCATCTGGGTTATAAATGGGACATATGGAGTTTATTTTTTTATTTTTCAGTATGGGATATTTATGCTTGTTTGCTACTTTCGGATATTTAAAATTACATAGATTATGTATTAATTTAAACAGATTGTAGAAGTATATGTAAAATAAATATATTTTAAGCATACTTTACAGCTCACTTTTAGGAAAATTATAATAATCCTAATATGAATCTATCTTTGGAAATATGTAATAAGTAATCTGGGATACCATTATGCTATCTTAAGATATATTAACACCTTTTTTTGAAACATGTTTTTTCTTAATGAACTGTTTAATATACAAATAGTATATTAATATATCCACACACAAATAATGTACATATATTTGATAAATAGTATATTACAATATATCCACAAATAAATTGTGTGTATGTTTTAAAAAATTTATATCACTATATATATGTAAACAAATTGTGCATAACTTTTAAAAATAGTATTATACAATATTTAGTCTAACCAGTTGTAGAAACATGTTTGAAAAAACAGTATACTACATTTGAAAAGGTATTACACAAACTAAGATCATATTTAAGGTAATCACATATCATTGTCTTGGTTTTTAAGTGACAGGCCTCCATGTAAACTACACAACAGATTTATAAGCTATGAGGACCTGGCCATCTTGAGAAGATACAGTAACATAATCTTCTGAACTAGATGTCAACATATGCTTTTCACAAAGGAAAGTTGTGAAGAAAGAAAAATGTTGTGGGGTTCAAACAGAAGTATAAGTTTTGTATCATGGAAGATACTGAGGCCTCTCCAGATATTCTTACTTTCTTCTTCTGCCTCATTCGTATGAGTGATATAATTGTACTGTGCTTGTTTACAGTATAGCTGTGATATCTGTGCCTTTTGGCCAACAAATCTAACTTCACCAGGCATTGTTTCTTCAGGTTATCTTTTCTGGCTAGTTTTATGAAACACTGCACAGCTTTACTGTTGTGTCATTATCTTTGTAATCTGGGGGGATGTTAGCACAGTTGATAGGAGACTCACTTCCAAATCCAGCTGTGACTTGCTCCAGGTCATGGATGGTGTTTGAAACCGGGCGGTTCCAGGGGTTCCAGCCTCTAAGTAATGGGTACCAGAGTTTACACTCTGGGGTAAACAAAGGAATGTCAATGTAGCTACGTACTGATGGCACAGCACTTATGGTTTATAACCATGTGCAGTGATGCTGGTCCACATCTCCTGACTTTACTCTTACCTTTACCTTTGTAATCTGGACTACAGATGGTGCCGTCCAGTGGACCAGCCTTGGAGAACCCCGTGATTTGCCCTTAAGGGACATTTTCACAACATTTTTCCTCTTTGTTCAGGAAACATTACAAAGTTCACTCACCATTCTTTCACAACTCTTGTGTCTATGTAAGACTTCCTACCTATTTTGAAGTAGCCATTTGTTAGTTGGCCCCTGGGTCACACTGTTCCCATTTTTGAAGATCACCCAGTGAGATGTAGTCAACACCACACACAAATGCTGCCATGGCCCACCATTATTATTCAGATTAACTTCTTCTGAGGCAAAGATTGGAGCCGTTGCATGAAAGCCACTCAGAGTTAGGAAGATATTATGCCTGCATCAGATATATTTATCGTATTACTAAAAGTGAAAATAAAATACTGTGTCCTTAAATTTTAAGGTGCACTGCATTGTTAAATCTTTTGGTTGGAGTCTATAATTACCTTACGTCATTACATGCAAAGAAGTTCTGACTTTTGATTAAGGTGGTCTTCATCACTCGTGATGGACGAACAACATTAGTTAGATCAAAGAGAAAACACATTTCTGACTTTTTTTCTTGCAAACATTTGTTACATTAACTGATAAATTGGAATAGTTTGTTTTACTCCTTGATAGTTATCATTTAAAATTATTTGCTTTCAAACACTATCTAATTTAAAAATCAGAACTACATGATCAATGATTATGAGAATAATGGTGGCTGATTAGTCTAATATGAGCCTGGAAAGTTCCTGAGCAGTGGGGACAGATAAAAGCCTCAGTAAGTGTGGGATTAGCAGTACGATTCTTTCTAGTTTGCCTCCGTTTCTCTGCCTGTGCAACCTCCGCTGCCCGACAGGCCGATGCACCATGCCTGAGAGACGTAGGCCATCGAGAACAGTCTTGCTTAGCAGTTTCCCATGTTGCTGTGATGCCAAAAGAATTGGGAGCAGTCTTGAGAGTGTCCTTATAGCACTTCTTCTGTCATCCCTGGGACCTCTTGCTGGAACTTGCTATAAAACACTGTCTTTGGGGAGGTGATAGTCTGGCATGCCGGTTAGGTGACCAGCCCAATGCAGCTGACTAACTAATAAAGATATAATGAGTGGCATGATACTGAAGGAGTTAATTTTTTCAACTTATACAATGTGCGGTGCATAAATACCCCTTAACTATAAATCTCAAATTTTTTTTTTTCTCACATTTGGTCACACTGGCTTTTCCAGTAGCCACTTCAAATGTGTTAATGTACTCACAGTATTTATTCTGTTCTGCAAATTATGCCAAAAACTAGTATTTATTAATAAAAGGATTATTAACCATGTGCTATGTGTCACCGAGGTTCAGAGGTAAGTGAGCACTTTTTCCAATCCTAGACTACTAGAGTGAATTCTCCAGTGAAAAGCTGAGAAAAAGTTATTTCTCATGAATTTCATTTACTGTAAATATTATCTTTGTGATGCTTTTCCCATCTGATTTTACCACTGACCACAGATAAATGCATCTCTAATAATAATATTAATAATGATAATAATAATGATGATAATAATAATTATGGTGATACTGAATTGAAACATGAGAAGTAAAACAGGAGATTATTAGAATTGCAGAAATCCTAAACATTCATGGTAAAGATCTGAGAATAAATTTTAAAAAACATACTGGCAACAAGAAGCATCCTTGAGAATTGAAAACCAAGTTGGAACTTTTCAAAACATTTAACAAGGTATTTTAGATTAGAGAAAGATGCGTATTATCATATAGAGTAGGATTTATGCAGCTTTTGTGAACTCTTATCATGTATATCATCATCATCAGGTGACTGCCGACTGGAATGGACTATCATGCCTTTCCACAATCTGCAATCTCCTGCAGCATGTATTAGTGCGTGTGTTGACACACCTCCATGCCATGCAACAAGACTGTCAAGAATCTTCTCTCGTTGTCTTCCTCTATCTCTCCCTCCACAGATCTTTTCAGTGGTCACACCATGCTCTATTTTCCCTCTTCTCATAACATAGCTTAAAAATAATGACTGTCTCCTTTTGATGTCTGTGATTAGTTGTCTTCATGCTCCCGCCTCTTTCAAAACCTCCCAGTTGCTCTTCTTGGCTGTCCAAGGAATTTTAAGAATTCTTCTGTAAAACCAGGTCTCTGAGGCCTCAAGAAATATTATGTATATATGGAACAGAATTATGGACAGTTGGATAGTAAAAAAAATTTTGGAAGCGGCAGTGATCTAGTTTTTTTTTTAGGCTGTCAGTTAAATATGTAGTACATATATACCAACTACACAGAGAACACACAGTCTCACCCATCTTCAGATGCTAGAACCAGAAATGTCCCATGTGAATCTGGGTGGTTAAATTTGACCCATAAACACAAGCTTATCTCACTGAGATTTCCTGTATGTATAACTGGTGGCTGGCTTTTCATAGTCTGGTCACCCAGGAAGTGAAGATCAAAGTTTGCACTTTTCTCTGTTAGTAATCACAATAATAAACTTTATTTTAATAAAGGTAGTATCTTAGTCACTGTTGTTAGTCACAATAATAAACTTTATTTTAATAAAGGTAGTATCTTAGTCACTGTTGTTAGTCACAATAATAAACTTTATTTTAATAAAGGTAGTATCTTAGTCACTGTTGTTAGTCACAATAATAAACTTTATTTTAATAAAGGTTGTATCTTAGTCACTGTTGTTAGTCACAATAATAAACTTTATTTTAATAAAGGTAGTATCTTAGTCACTGTTGTTAGTCACAATAATAAACTTTATTTTAATAAAGGTAGTATCTTAGTCACTGTTGTTAGTCACAATAATAAACTTTATTTTAATAAAGGTTGTATCTTAGTCACTGTTGTTAGTCACAATAATAAACTTTATTTTAATAAAGGTTGTATCTTAGTCACTGTTGTTAGTCACAATAATAAACTTTATTTTAATAAAGGTTGTATCTTAGTCACTGTTGTTAGTCACAATAATAAACTTTATTTTAATAAAGGTTGTATCTTAGTCACTGTTGTTAGTCACAATAATAAACTTTATTTTAATAAAGGTAGTATCTTAGTCACTGTTGTTAGTCACAATAATAAACTTTATTTTAATAAAGGTAGTATCTTAGTCACTGTTGTTAGTCACAATAATAAACTTTATTTTAATAAAGGTTGTATCTTAGTCACTGTTGTTAGTCACAATAATAAACTTTATTTTAATAAAGGTTGTATCTTAGTCACTGTTGTTAGTCACAATAATAAACTTTATTTTAATAAAGGTAGTATCTTAGTCACTGTTGTTAGTCACAATAATAAACTTTATTTTAATAAAGGTTGTATCTTAGTCACTGTTGTTAGTCACAATAATAAACTTTATTTTAATAAAGGTAGTATCTTAGTCACTGTTGTTAGTCACAATAATAAACTTTATTTTAATAAAGGTAGTATCTTAGTCACTGTTGTTAGTCACAATAATAAACTTTATTTTAATAAAGGTTGTATCTTAGTCACTGTTTGTTAGTCACAATAATAAACTTTATTTTAATAAAGGTAGTATCTTAGTCACTGTTGTTAGTCACAATAATAAACTTTATTTTAATAAAGGTTGTATCTTAGTCACTGTTGTTAGTCACAATAATAAACTTTATTTTAATAAAGGTAGTATCTTAGTCACTGTTGTTAGTCACAATAATAAACTTTATTTTAATAAAGGTTGTATCTTAGTCACTGTTGTTAGTCACAATAATAAACTTTATTTTAATAAAGGTAGTATCTTAGTCATTGTTGTTA
>CAJHNH020000099.1:107500-232500 GCA_905116865.2 Candidula unifasciata
CTGATAGATTAGTTGCTGCAGCTCCTCAGGGTTGTGAGCTACTATGTGATAAAGCGGATGTGGTGAAGGCTCTATCAGATCAAATGGACAGTGCAAACAAATCAAAAAATTAGAAACAGATAGGGAACCCATACACTGAAAGATTAATTCAGCGGGGGTGTGCAGAGGTTCTGGAAGATATTCAACACTGAAGGGGAAAGAGAGGTGGACTTTTAATCAAGTTACAACTCTTATTTTTTTACTGAAGAAGGGGACAGAGCATTGTGTGAATGTCTCGAGTGCAGCGATGTCAATTCTTGACTCATTCATGAATTCATTGAACACATACAACTTTAACCGCAGTGGTATCTTACTCTGTATTGTATGTGAATTTTGAAAATATTCATATTATTACCTATTCTTCAAGACCTGAAAAAAAGGAAGATTTCATCATTAATTTTTTTTCTTTAGATTTTATAATGTGAGATTATTATAATAGAAAGAATCAAACTAAATCAGGTGCTGATCTTATAAAATAAAAAGACAATACACAAATTATGTCAGCAGTGATGCTTTTAAATGTGTTCTGCACACAATGGTGGAAACAGAGGTGACTGCAATCAACCTGCAAAAGATCGTACCTAAGAAAGAAAGAAACCTTTCTCCTCCTTTTCATCCATATCCTCCTCTTCTTTTCCTTATTTTTGCAATAATAGCTCTGGCGATGGCACCATTAATCCAGTTCTCATAATAACCTGCCATGTGTTTCTTCAGAGTTATTTCTTGTCTCTCTATGATAGAAATTTAGTTTTGATTCAGTAGTCCACTATATCTTTCTTAAATTGTTTTACAGAGGACAATCCTGCAGAATGTATCTTATAGATTTGACTTCTTCTTCATTTCCCCCTTAAAAGAATGTTTGATGAGCTGTGTTGTGGTTTACAGCTAAGCTGTGATATATGTGCCTTTTGACTTAACACAATGATTTCAGCAAGTCCTTAATCAGTCATCTTTTATGACATCTTTTTAAAGGTGGAGTTGGTTTATCCTTTTTTTTCTTACCCAAAATGGGGCCCTGGTACCTACACATAGAAAAAACTTGACTGAATAACACTGATTTAACCCTACCAGACCTAACTGTCCCCTATACCTGAGCTCCTGGGCATTAACGCGAAAAAATTCAACATGACATACAAAAATATTAATTACATGCAAACAAGTGTTTAGAATAAGTTGAAACTTGGAGATATTGTAGAAAATAGGTTTACCTTTCACCAACACCAATATTCCACCTTTGTGTGCCATCCACTCAGGAGGATCAGCCTTGTTTCACAAAGTGAATACCAGGTGTTGCTGTCTGAGAGGCACGCCCCCTTCTCCTGCTATCAATCTATTTCTAGATTTATAATTTTCAAGATTCTCCTCATTATTCAAGCTCTCTCACTTCAACTGTGAACATATTCTTCATGAAATTATGTGTCCGCAGAATCTGCATAAACCAAAGTATCGATCACCTGTTGGACTGTGAAAATCTTAGACCTCTTTCCTGTCAAAGTGCTTGGTTCATCAGCCGCTCATTTCATTGTGAAATTTCAGAATGTTTTCACGTAAAACAACACAAATTTAAATCCAAACATGTGTGGGCGGACATCTAGGAAGACTATCCATGAGGTCTGATGACGATTGGCTAGTTATTTTTAGTCTGTGACGCATCTTTTTCACCTACTATTCATATTGCCAAAAATTAGAGACAGTGGTATAGCGTCAGGTTAAGACATTTCTGAAAAACAAAGTCTGGTAGGGTTAAAGAGAACTATAAATGCGAAGGAAGAATAAATTGGTATCACTATCAATTTTATTACTAAATCAGATTGAAAGATGTATAGAAGTTCTACATAGAGAAAATAAAATAAGCAAAAACAACCCAGCCATACCTGCAAAAGAAAGCATTTACTCCATCCTGGCAGAGTCCGCTGTTCAAACATGGATTGGGTTCACACTCATTTATATTTTCTTCACATAACAAACCAGTAAATCCAGAATGACACAGGCAAGAAAAAGTGGCATTTTCCTCGATACAGCTTCCTGAGTTTTGGCACGGATTGGACTCACAAGAGTTTAATGAAATCTACATAGTGGAGACAGATTTTTAAATAGTTAGTTGGTTAGTTAGTTGGTTAGTTAGTCGGCAGATTATCCTCATTGCATATTGAACCATTCAGTCCATAAATGCTTGGATCCCCTCCTAAGTAGATCCCACAGCATGCAGCGGCTCTTGATACCAGTTCTGTGTTGATTTCTTAATCTGTTTTGGCTTCCTGCATAACTGTCTTGTCTGGCCACACCCCTCTTAACATGTTGTTCTTGCAGTCTGGTCATACTGCAGATACAGACTCATCACTCAGTTCTCGCAAACGTTGTAATTCTCGTACAGCACTCAGAATATCAGGATTATTAAATATATTGTAACACTGATGTTCACTAATTTTTTCACTCACTCACTCTCTCACACACACATGCTCATTTGCATGCACACCCACATAAACATACATATAACGACATAAATGAGAAAGAGTATATAGTGGAATAAAAATGAATATGGCTCTTGCTCTCTCTTTCATACTCACACACATACACAGGGTCGAGGATCATGGAGAGAGGGTTGTAGTGAATAAGGCAGTGGAGCACACCAGCTGTTCCCCCTTGTGAGTCTCTGGGTCTAGCCTTATAGGTGAAATGGGCGCAATCAGGTGGTAAGTCCTCTGACCTGATAAACCTTTCTACAGTCAAGACTGTTGTGTGTAACCGAAAAGGCACATCCTTTACGAGGTGACCCAGTTAACCAAGACCCTGCGGTACTGGACACCAAATGGACTGTCCTGGGTGATCATGGAAGTTACCATCTGCCATGTTCAGTATTGATCTCCAAATCCAGGAATGTTGAGGTTTTAAGAGCTCATAGGTCTTTCAAGTATGAGAGGGCCAACACCATTCTTGGATGCCTCTAAAAGAGGGCATGTAAGAGGATCGGCAAATCTACTTTTGTGCCTCCATGGTGGACATCAAATGTGGAACAGGCATGGAAGTTAAAGAGAGCTGCAGTAAAGCATTTAAAGAAAGTGCAACAGACAGCTCTAAGCTCACAGGAGCAGTTGGAGTGAGCAGAAAGAGATAAGAAAGATAGTTTTTAAAGCGCTGTGTGGCAGAGGCCAAAAAAACAAAATGGGAGCATTTTTTGGAAGCTACACAGGCAGATGCTTAAGAAAGATCGGCTTAGCATAATGGGCACAATTCATAGTATGCTATTAACCACAGACAAAAAGAAAGGGGAGGCTTTCCTGAAGGGGTTCATTTCACAGACAGACCACAATGATGGAGATAACAGAGATAGAGTTAGAAGATCTGGCAGCCATCTTAAAGAACAAACATTATGAAGACATCAAATAGGTGAAAGATTTAAAACATGTTTTGAAAAGGGCGAAAGGCATTGCACCCGGCCCTGATGGGGTCAGATATTCCCACATAAAAGATGTGAAAGATGCAGACCTGGTGGAGATGACTGTTTGTTTCAACCAGAGCATTTGGACAGCTTCAGTCCAAGAGTGGATGTATAGCTACCTGATTCCACTTCTTAAGCCTTGTAAGGATCATCTAACACTCAGCGGCTATAGGATAATAACCCTACAAAAACAGCATTGGTAAAGTGCTGGAGAAGATAGTGGCGGGTAAGCTACAAGAGTTTTTGGAACAGAGAAATCTCCTCCCACGAAGTTTAGGAAGTTACCGACCAAGGAAGGACACATGATCAAATGCAGCCAATTTTGCCTTTGACACCTTCAAAGGTTTCAAGAACAGAGAGGAAACTGTGGCAGCAGCACTTGATTTAGAAGATGCTTACAACAGATTCAGATGCAGTATATTGATGAATGCTCTTATGGGGAAGGGAGTCTGTCCTTGGTTGGTGAACTGGATAGCAGGTGTTTTGTATACTCGCTGGGTAGCTATCCATCTGGGTTCATGGACCTCTGAACCATGCTCTAGGACTATACAGGGATTTGCAATTTCACCTGTACTGTTTAATTTTTTTACGAGCAAGATTGCAGACCTGGAAACACGGGAACATGACAGAATACTGACATTTGCAGATGATGTTCTCGTATATAGATAGGGAAGAGATTGGAATCAAAAAGAGTTACAGGCGACAGTAGATAAGGTGATCGACTAGTGTACAGAGATGAGTAGAGTAATAAACCCAGAAAAGGCAACCATGCTGTAGTGTTCTTTAGACAACAGGACTGTTAGAGCTGATGTTCAAAGCCTCAAAATATATGGCAGGTACATCAAAAGAGATAGCAGAATGTGGTACCTGAGAATCGCCTTTGACAGAAGTTTGTGTTTCAAGGATCATATAGAGAGGGTTGTGACAAAGGCTCAAAAAGGTCCTAATGCATTAAAGATTATGGCAGCAATGGACATGGAGCAGAGAATGCTGTTCACACTTTACCAGCTCTTAATCATCTCAACGACTGATTATGGACTGGGATTACTCACTCTCTCAAAGAGTCAGCTAGAGAAACTGGAGTGCATAAGAATGCAGCTATGCAGGTGATCCTTGGATGTACAAGAGACACCCTGATTGTGTGTATGAGATACATCTTTGCATTGCCAACTATTGCAGATAGGCTAAAGGTGCTGCAGGCTATGTCATACATCAGAGTAGCTGCAAAGAACACCCTTTATATGAAGCTTTGGCTGCAGATAAGGGTCAGAGGCTGAAAAATCGGAAAATCGTGGACGGCTCAAGCAGAAGACAATAAAACAAGCATGCATGCTGAAGAACATTGGGTGAGGAGAGGACTGGGTCACAGTACGAGAAGAGAAGCCTGATCTGTGTACAGTTATGATCACACTGGGCCAGGAATGCAGAGAGTGGGTCAGCAGGTGCTCTGAAGGTGGAAGTCCAGCAGTTGCTTGACAACAATTCTCACCCAGTCGATCTGATTATCTATACAGATGGTTCTGTGTTGGGAGGGAAGAGAAGTGCCTGGAAGTTCATAGCGAAAACCAATGGAAAATCTTTGGTGCAGGACAGCATGGCATACGATACCACACCATCTAGCATCAGAATGGGGGTGGTGGTGATAACTGCAGCTCTGCGATGGCTAGAGAACAAGATGCATACATATGTCATCATTGTAAAAGACTCTGAAAGCATGCTGAGAAAGGTGAAGACAGGGATGCTTCGAGCAGATTGGCAAGCTTCACTGGGAATGCCACGGGTAGTAAGGATACTTTGGATCTTTTCTCCAGGCCATGCAGACATGGTGGGGAATTGAACAGACAGACAGATTGGATGCATCTGCACCACTTGGTGATGAATTGATACATGACAGGACAGATGTGGTCAGGGCCCTTTGGGAACTAGCAACGGAGGCAGAAGAGAAACAAGACTATCAAGGCCTGAAGGGAATGAGGCACCTGGGTGTAATCAGAGGGTCTGGCTACCTCACTACACTTAGAGGACAGGCAAGACTGACATATAACCAGATTCCAACCTGTACCATTAGTACTGGAACTCTGTGCTGGCTGCTGAAGATGAGGACATAGTACACATGGGATCGCCCTGAGTGCTGTGATGTCAATTCTTGACTCAACTAGACCCAACTTAACACAAACACACACAAATAAACACACAGACTCAATATCACCAAAACATGACCCATCATGTAACATTATTGTGTTAAGTGTGACGGCTCATCAAAACTAGTTAGGAATGAAACTGTTAGCTGTGGCAGAATTTAATGTTTTCTGACCAACACAATTCCAGTATCAACCCAGCCATGTAAAAATGGAGAACTGCTAATTTTCCTGAAAGGAAAAATGACAAAGAAATTAGCTGGCCATGCCACTAGTTTATAGTTAGACCTGTTCAGCTGGTTAGAGTTTCATGCTAATAACACAAATGGCATGGGTTTGATCCCCATACTGGTCAAATATTTTGTGGATGTCCATGATGAATCGGTCAAGCCATTTACCTAATGCTCATACAGTTGGTTGTTTGTTTGTTTCACAGCTGTGTTTTTTGGTTCATGAGTTTAATTTTTACAGAGATGCCTGGCGATCATCACAACATCTGTTGCTCTTAATGCAGAGGTCAACGCTCTCATCTGTGAAAATTCAGAAGCAGATGCACTAATCTACACAGACAGATCTGTTATACGCCAAAAAAGAAGCGCATGGGCATTCACAGCACACTAAGTGGGCAAAACAGTCAAAGAAGCCAACAGTGCCTTCTCCATGACAACCAGCAGCATGATGATGGAGGTGATGGCAGTGACGGTAGCGTTCGCCTGACTCGAAACACAAAACTACACCCATGTATGTATACTCAGTGATTTAATTATTATGATCCAGACCGTTTAGGTAGGTTCGATGCAAAGACAATGGCTTGAATTATTACAGAAGTCCACTGCGCGTGGAATCACCTTTATTTTTGTTCCGGGACACGCGGGTGTCGATGGGAAATAAGAGCTAATAGGTGGGCTGGATCCGCTATCACTACTGAAGGCCAGCCTATGGATCATGCTGATATTATTAATGCCCTCAGAGTAATGGGAAGGATAGAGGACTTTGGGGGCAGTGAATCCACATCACTCGCCAGAATGGCAGACTTGGGAATTAAGATCGGCATTGCAAAAATCGAGACGCACACCAGACACACCAGAAGACTTGTTAATCAACATAGAACTGGTACTATTAGCCATCGGACATTGGGGTTTATACTAAGGGGAGGATCTGAGCACCTATGGACATGTCTGGTGTGCATTATGATAACCCAACTAACTAACTAACTAACTAACTAACTAACTAACTAACTAACTAACTAACTAACTAACTAACTAACTAACTAACTAACTAACTAACTAACTAACTAACTAACTAACTAACTAACTAACTAACTAACTAACTAACTAACTAACTAACTAACTAACTAAATAACATCACAAAATCTATAGTGTTCATGGTCGTGTGACACTCTCATCAAGCAGCTAGCTGTTCTGAGAGGTAGATTGAGCCATGTGACATAAAACCTGGCGCAGTGAAGTGAATCCTCTCAACTTTAACCTGTAACTGTAAGTAACACTTCAAACTGGACTTCTGCACTTAGCTGAGGAATGATTCACTTTTCTGATACCAAGCAGCACAGCATGAGTTCACTGGTTAGGCCAAATAAAACTTACTTTTAATTATTTTCTAATTTACTTTTGACTATTTTATATCACAGACAGTTATTGTACTAATTTCTTCTTCTTCTTTTCATTTTTCTATTTCTTCTTCTTCTTCTTCTTCTTCTATTCTTCTTCTTCTTCTTCTTCTTCTTCTTCTTCTTCTTCTTCTTCTTCTTCTTCTTCTTCTTTTGCTTATTCTTCTTCCTGTTCACCAGCTGTAAACTCCAGTGAAAAGTTATGGTGTTTAATCCACTTTTGGACTTTGGTCTCGTTCCAGAACTTGAGTTTTGCATGCACATCCATTTTGCAGATCTGGCTTATTTATATGCAGAGTGTTGGTTCCTCACCCCTCAAGCTTATACACTCTGACTTTGAAGGAATTTGCTGCTTGAACTGTTAATCTCCCAGAAATTAACCTTTTAAGTAAAAATGTATGCAACATGAAAGTACTAAGAAATTAAAGCAATATATAAGTGCCCTAGACAAAGACTAAGAAAAGTACACACACAAAAAAAACAGTATAACAAATGAAGCAAGTCAGTAGTGAAATGTCACATCTGTGGTGAGGCATATTTCTTAGTCTTGGTTTAGCACCAACATGTATGGACTGGTCAGAATTAAGTTTTAGGTGATAATGGATCTTCAGTGTGTTTAGATGTTTTCTATCATCTAGATGAAAATGGATCTTAAATGTGTTTAGATGTTTTCTGTCAATACTGATGATGAAGAGAATAAAAATCAATAAATTTGCAATGAGTTATTAGGAACCAAATGAGTTAATTAGACATACCAAGCATGTGGGTCCAGTAAACATTGGTGGACAGACACATGTAAAAGTGTCCCCTGTGTTGTTGTCGCATATGCCTCCATTATAGCATTGATGTCTGCCACACGGATCTATCTGTTCATCACACCGATCACCTGAACTCAAACAGTGCATAAAGAAACCCTTAGTTGTTGCACTTCTCCGCCTTTCTTTTCAATAGTGTTATATTGTGCTAGGAGAAGGGATATGACTAGCAAGACATGCCTGCATTAAGAAAAGTCTTCCACAATTATAGCGTGTAATTTGTGGACCATTTCCTAGCTCCAAACAGCTATTGAAGTGCACAGTCTGTGGTGGATCAACAACATATTGGCTAGAGGCTGTTCAGCTTGATGCGGGTGGTAGCTTATCAGTGACATTTGAAAATGTCTGCCATCATCAGAGGCAAGCAATGGTGCCCTCATCTACGTCAACTGACAAGGACTTATAAACCATAACTGCTGCCTCTCACTTTGCCTCTGAGACCAATTAAGGCCAGAGATAAAGTTCCTCCTCTCCAAAGCACAAAGTCTGGTCAGTAATGTAGAGATCGTATGTTGCCAATGAATCATGATCCCCCTCTCGGACTGCCTTATTTACTCCAAGGGTAAGGTAAAACCAGCATGTGTGGAACAATCGTACTGCAGAAGCCGGATCAGAAGAACAGTGCTTTATCTGTCCACTGGTCAGAGCTTTCCTCCTAGACCTGCTGCCGAAGAAACTCTTAAATTGCACACACAATTTACAAGAGTTAAAAAAATATTCATACCATTTATTAAGCTGTAACAGTGGCATTCTTTCTTCATCTCTTTCACAGCTTTGAGTGGGAGATAAAAGGAGATCTGATTCTAGCTCTCACACTCCTGGTGGCCTTGAACATGGACACTTGATACTTTCGCTAAGTTTCTCTAACGCTGTCTTTCCACCTTGTTCTTCTTTTGTCTTATTGCACTCCTCATTTCAAATATGCCCTGAATGGTTTTGCAGTAAGCAGAAATCTGTCCACACAGGCAAACTATTTTATCTGTTGTCTTTCTGATTCACTAATGGATCACTGACATTGTAGTGAATGCCTACAGCTTGAATTTCTGTGACAATTTCTGTTGTTGACAGATCACTAAAAGTATCCCATCTGGGGTTCATCTGGGCAAAGATTCAAAGCATTCAGCATAAGCCCATATTTGCTCTGTCTCCCTCCTCAACAGACAGTGAAGAGTTTCTTTACTGATGGTACTAATTGTCATCTGGTTAACTAGTCCTCTTGCCTTCTCTTTGAGACTCAAGTGGCATCCAGAGCCCACAGCCACTCCTTGCTGTATCATTCCCTCCAGGTATGGATTTTCAGTATCTTCCATTTCCCTTCTTGTTCTGACCCACAGGTTTGAAATCACCTCTGCCTTGTGCACTTGCAATATACTCCCAAATCAGGTCATTCCAGCCAGCCTATCTGCCTACTCATTCCCAAACACACCTAAATGGCCTGGGCAAAACATACATGTAACTCTTACCACCTGTAACCTCTGGATTTGTTGTGTTTTCTTTTTCTGGCCACTTTTTGATATTGGGCACATCTGCTTTGACAATTCTACTGTTCAATGAACACCATAATATTGAAGCTTTGCTTAAGTTCATCAACAATCCTGTGATGCTACATCAATCATCAATCTTATCCACTACCAACTGGAGTTCTTCCAATATCCTCTTCCTCATGTCAATTGCATACTTTGCTATGAAGAATAAAACAGGGATCTTACTCTTCCTTTGTTCTTATTAGAAAATCTCAGGGATTGACTCTTTCTATTATTCCAAACAATGCACCATGTGTATTAAGCAATACATTTTTTACTATTATATTTTTGACATCTCATGTTATCAAATTAAAACAATCTGGCTAGAAATGTTACCTTAACTGTATATATACAATGCAAGCTGTATATATAACACCCTGTTAATTATTCCATTGCTTTATGTCATCATGGTTTTGTAAACCTGGGGTATCCACTGTGAAATCTTCTGAAACTAAAATAGTTAACTAAGTGGTGGCACTGACAATTTAAAGATCCTCACTAGAGGAATGTACGTGGTAACCCATTGGCTCCTGCTCTGAAACCACTGCCTCTCTTTAATTCTGCAAAAATGGCTCATGGGTGCAAAGTGCTAGGATCTAGGTATCCCTGGAACTATGACAAACCATTATCTGTTGTGTGAGACAAACCATTATGTGGTATATGAGACTGTTATAAGACAAACCACTGAGTTGTGTGGGAATATTATGAGACAAACTATTCTGTGGTGTGTGTGACAGTTTTGAGACAAAACCATTTTATAGTGTGTGTGAGAGAGGCTTGTTATGAGACAAACCATTATGTGGTACAAACCATTCTGTATAAGACAAATCATTATGTGTTGTGTGAGACCGCTAAAAGAAAAACCATTATGTGTTGTGTGAGACTGTTATGAGATAACCATTTTGTGGTGTGTGAGGCTATTATGAGTCAAACCATTATGTGCTGTATGAGACTGTTATGAGACAAACCATACTGTGTTGTGTGAGGCTGTTATGAAAAAACCATTATGTGGTGTGTGAGACTGTTTAAAGACACAACATTATGTGATTATAAGACTGTTGTGAGACAAACCATTCTGTGGTATGTGAGATTTTTATGAAAAACCATTATGTGGTGTGTGAGGCTGTTATTGGACAAACCATTCTGTGGTGTATGAGATTGCTATGAGACAAAAAATTATGTAAGGCGTGAGACTGTTATAAAACAAACCATTATGTGATGTGTGAGGCTGTTATGGGATAAATTATTACATGATGTGTGAGACTGTTATGAGACAAATCATTCTGTGGTGTGTGAGGTTTTTTAGAACAGACTATCATGTAAAGAGTGAAACTGTTATGAGATAAACTATTCTGTGGTGTGTGTGTGAGGCTGTTATTAGACAATCCATTTTTTGGAAACAGATAAAGTCATATAGAGTGAAACCTGGCAAAATTAAGTCAAATAATTCCCTCACTTGAAAAAAACAAAAACTTGTCACATTGTCAGTAAAATGTTATCACTTTACCTTTCCATCCAGGCAGACAATGGCACTTGAAGCTTGAGATGATATCCTCACAGAATGAACTTCCCTGCATGCTACAGGGCATTGGCTGGCAGAAGTCAATTTCCACCTCACATCTTTCTCCTGTATAACCTTTAGATGATATTAAGTTTCAGTATTAATTTAAAATTTAACCACTTCAAGATAACCTTTCCTTTTGTAATATTTTAATAAGACTTCTTCATAATATGAATTTTTCTCAAATGTTGTTTAAATTTTTTCAGGTCTTTTGTGGCAAAATCATATCTGAAATTCCTCTACATGATTGTTTTTCTTTTTTTTTATTCACAGTCCCAGTTTCAGAAATATTTCTTTTTCTAATTCACATTGTATATGTGATCTTTGATGTATGGATTATTTCTTAGATCAAGCTGTTTGTATAATCTTTGATGTCTAGATTATTTCTTAGATAATTATGTTTGTATAATATTAAATATCAGGATTATTTATTTATTAGATATCCTTTTTTTTAACTCAACTGCAATTATATTTAAAAAATGAAGAGTATATCGGGCATCTCTGATTGATGTGTGCCATTGTATTCCACAGATATGTAGTGTAAACCCTACATTTTTATGAACTAATTAGCTCTTGATGCGTGTGTGATGCATGAGGCCAACCTCCACAAAGGTGAATACAAGACAATGAAAATGCTTTGTCTATGAAAGCATGTTGGAGAATCAGCTAAAGAGAGAGAGAGACTTTCAGGCCTGTCATGATGACAGCAAAATTCTGTAAAGAACCTGCTGACTGATGCTGATCTTCATCACAGCATTCGGACAGATCAACAGATTTGTGACCCATAAACTGCTACCCATTAGTGATTAGTGAGGACTATTATCACAGAAATCAGGTCAGATCCACAGGTTTGTGACCCATAAACTGCTACCCATTAGTGATTAGTGAGGACTATTTTCACAGAAATCAGGACAGATCTATAGGTTTCTGACCAATAAACTGCTACCCATTAGTAATTAGTGAGGACTATCATCACAGCACTCAGGACAGATCCACAGGTTTGTGACACATTAGAATGTTAGGTTAATTACTTTTTTGTTGTTGCTGGCTCCAACATCTTTTCAGACAAAATAAATATTACCTGTTAAGATCACATAATTAGACATTATACAATCTTCTCAAACAAGCATGTGCCGTTTCCATAGTGTAGGTTGGCTGCAGTAGATATCAACATACTATATTTCTTACTCAGGATGTATACTCTCAGACTGCTGTTTAGCCATTTCTTAATGCCGTCTTTCCATTCAATTTGCTGTCTATCATTTGTCCATTTTTTCCTTAATTGTTACCCTATTGTAGGCATTTTATTAAAAAGTGTTAACTTTTAAAGTAGCCAAATTATTTCACTTGCACTTAATATTTTTAGCTTGCAAATAAAACTTTTTTTTTTTTAAATTATTATTCATAGTCTCCACAAAAACTCTGTAACTGAAAGTTGGCTATGAGACAGAGTTTAACATAAATTTGCATAGTGAATAATGTTACACTGTCTTTACCTTCTCTGCATTCACAGTGAATGTCATCCTCTGAGCTAAGAGTTTTAACACAAAGAGCCCCATTTAGACAAGCACCTGCTTCACATGGGTCCACCACAAATTCACAGTTGTGTCCAGTATATTCAGACTGTGCAAAAAAACAATAACAATAATATATACAAGAGTTACATTACATGAAGACCTTAGACTGAGCTATTATTGAGCTCAATACAACACTGTATTAACAAATCAAAAATGAAAACAGGAACACTCAAACTGTTTATATTCCTTTCTAAACCTAAAATTGAACACTAAAATATACTAAACTTAGCAATCTATACTCATGATTATTTTTTTTTAACTGGATAATAATATGCTGCTACTCTCTGGTGCATGTCAAAAGTGAGATAGCCATCTTTAAATGTCATTCTGACATCACCGTGTCCACCTTTACCATGAGGCTACATGCATCAAACTCTTTACATCCTTAACAACAATACTGATGGGTTACAAGACAATGGGATGGTTATTGTAATTTCTATCACACTTTGGTGGTTTTTCATTTGAAGCCTCCTCGTATAATCATATCCAAGGTGTCCACAACACTTCTTTGCTCAGCTTCATGCAGATCAACCCCTACATCTTTTTTTCCAGACACCATGACTTGATCAATGTTCTTTCTAAGTCACTGAAGTGTTTAATACAGTCAGTCTTCCAGTTTTTATATCAAGATGCTGTTTATGACAGAAAGTTGCACATAATTTAATTAACTGACAAAATGTTCATCCAAAATAATGGTCTCCAACCTGAGGAGGGGTTGGGGTGGTGGGGGCAAAAAGGTTTCAAGGGAAGCTTCAAGTAATTTTGAAATTCAGTGCATTTGTATTTGTATTTGTAGTAATCTATTATGGTTAGTTGCGTATCCTTTACAGGACATCACAGGACCAACCCCAACAGCCCCTGGCTGTTGTATGGTTTTTCTAAGCAAATTTACATCCAGTAGTTTGCCATTGCTTTCTGGACAGTCATCTTTCTTGATACCACTGTCGAAACCAACACAAGGCGCATGGCCCGCAGTTGGGATCGAACCCGGCATCCTGCCATTATGAAGCGTTCGCATCGACTTAGCCATAGAGACAACAGTAATCTATTATAGTTTTTTTTTTTCAGTTTAATCACAAATAAAATGATAAAATATTTTTTAAAAAGATTTCATAAAACAGAAAGCCAAGGACATTTATTTGTTTGTTTTCATTAGCAGTTTGTATATCTACAGTTAAAAGTCTAATTAATATGATAACAAAAGCATTTCCTCTCCTCTAACCAAAACATATCTCGAGATTGTCTGTTTATGTTGTTGTGGAATCTATTATTTTTATTTATTATTTGTATTCAAATTTTGTTATGTTGGTGGGCAGGGGGCAAAGGGGGTGGGAGCAGGGATGGGGGTATTGCCATTTACTCAATGGTGTACGGGGGTCTTAAACAATATGCTCAAGGGTGCCCTGGGCGTCTTGCCACTCAAGGGGGATGCAGGGGTTTTGTCATATACTCGGTGGAAGGGGGAGATGCGACCGAAAAAGGTTGAAGACTACTGATCTAAAACATCAAAAGACATACCAGACAGAAGCATCTGTAGGAATTAATGCCATCCAGACACACACCATTATTTAAACAAGGAGAACTGGAACAGTCATCGATGTTAACTTCACACAGATCACCAGTGAAACCTGATCAAGAAAACAAAGCGATCAATATAAAGTGTTTAATATATATTAATTATTAAGAACCTAAGTTAACTCTTTTAGACCCATAAGATGCTGCAGTGTATGTTGATTTGGGGCCAGAACCAGTAGGGAAAATGATAAAGCATTACTTTTAAAGAGACCAGAGGAATAGTGAAAGTGACCACTTGTAAAGCCATATTTCTTCAGAAGTCAAAATCAATATTTTAAAAAAAGAGTAAGAGTATGTGTTACATGAAAACTGGGATTCAAGGATACAAAAAAAAAATCATAATGGACTGTCGGAGACAGAAGGAGTTAAGATGCATGCTTAAAGACTTAAGAATTAAAAAAACTATAAAAAAAAAAGAGTAATAATCTGTAACTGTATTTTAATCATACTTCATTATATTGTTCTCAATCAATCAGGTGCCGTCTCCACAATGAAGGTTGGCTGCAATGGATCTCCAACAAGCCCTGTCTCTTGCCCTTGATGTACACTCACTCATACTGCTATTCGTCCATCTCTTGATGTTATCCTCCCACTTGTAACGCTGTCTGCCTTTTGCTCGCCTACCTTGAACCTTTCCCTCTAGGATGATCTTTACAATACTGTTATGTCTTTTAATGTGGCCAAAATATTTCACTTGTCTCTTTTTTAGTTCACCTAGCAACTCTCTTTTCATTCCCAATTTCCACAGTACCTCTGTATTTGATAGCTTTTATTTCCATGAAATACGACCTAATCTTCTGTATATCCACATCTCCAAAGAATTGATACGATTTTCCAGTTGTCTGTTCATTGTCCATGTCTCTGTGCCATACAGTAAGGTTGAGAATCCATAACATTTGACAATTCTCATTTTTAATGTATTGCTTATTTCTCTTGATGTCAGTAACTTTTGCATGTTGTTGAAAATGTTTTTGGCCATCCCTATTCTTTTTTTGACTTTTGTTTCACTTCTGCCGTCACATGTTATTACTTGTCCAAGATATAAGAAATTTTTAACTTGTTCCAATTTCACCCCGTTCACTGTGATATTCATTGTTAGCTGATTATTTTCTTTGCTAAATATCATGGTTTTTGTCTTTATCAAATTTATATCTAATCCTTCTGTTTACTTGCTCCACTAGGTCTTGCAACTCATGCTCACTCTCTGCTAGCAACACTGAGTCGTCAGCATATCTCAGATTGTTTATTATTCTACCATTGATGTGCAGTCCTGGTAATTCTACAATTTCTTTAAAAATGGTTTCTGTTCATAAGTTGAAAAGGCTATATTGTTCTAATACAGTATTATTCATTGTAAGAGTGTCACAAATAAAGATTTCTGTATATCTGCTCAACAGGGGTATAGTGTGTCTGCGGCTGAGGCAACCAGAAGAGACAAAATGTAGAATCTAATATCTCCAGTGTATCTGTGGTTGAGGCAGTCAGAAGAGCCATATGTAGAATATAATATCTTCAGTGTATCTGTGGTTGAGGCAGTCAGAAGAGCCATATGTAGAATATAATATGCCCAGTGTTGTTGTGGTTGAGGCAATCAGAAGAGCCATATGTAGAATATTATATCTCCAGTGTATCTGTGGCTGAGGCAGTCAGAAGAGCCATATGTAGAATACAATTTCTTCAATGTATCTGTGGCAGAGGCAGTCAGAAGAGCCAAATGTAGAATATAATATCTTCAGTGTATCTGTGGTTGAGGTAGTCAGAAGAGCCAAATGTAGAATATTTCTCCTTTGACACGAGACCAGTAAAGATAAAGAGGTAATGTACATAAAGTTTAAAGGTTAAATTCGAGAGGACCAACTTCACTGCACCGGGTTTTATCCCATATGGCCCAGTCTCTTTCCGCAGAACAGCTAGCCACCTCCTGAGAGCATTACAAAGAGCATGAACTCCGTAGCTCCAGCAACAGTCCCCAGGGATCTCCGTAAAAATTGAACGCATAAACTGAATTAGCAGACGTTAAATAAACCCACGACCTTCAGAGCGCAAAGCTTGATCGCTCCACCACCGAGACCCCAGGTAACATACACACATATATACACATATAAGGATTTATTCTGGAGATGATCTGAGCACTTATGGACATATCTAGAGTGTCATGTCTTGAGATATATTGGGTGTATGGATGCTATGGTTTGGGTCTTACTTCCCAAGTAATTTTATGTTACTCATTTTAGACTGGAAAACATTCCAGTTATTGAGAACAGCTTATAGTGATGAACTTTTGTCTTCAGTCAAAGCTTCAGTTGGCATACATCATTCAGAGGTAGAAAAGAGAGTGTTGAGAATAGTATGCTACACTTCTTTCAACTTCAGTAACTAAGAACAGTGTGTCTCATGTGAAGGTTATACTGGACAGGAATCAATACTTTAATGCATTAATGAATGAAGAACTGACATTCCTGTTTTGGAGACATTCCGATCTGTGCTCCGTCTCCTTCTTCAGTAGCCAGCAAAGAGTCGATATGCACTAAGTACTGGTTGCAACTTGATTAAAAATCTGCCTATTTTTTCCTTGCAGTGGTGAATATCTTCTGAACTCCTGCTCACCTTTCGCTGAATTAGTCTGTCAATGTATGGGTACTTGGTTTTTCTGTTGACCTGCCCACTTAATCCCAGAGAGCCCTCACCACTTCCGCTTTATCATAACATAGTTCACCAAACACCGCAGCAGCCAATCTATCAGCTTGCTCATTACCCTCATTCATGTGTAAAGAGGCAGGCTACTTAAAATGGATATCCGCCTAATCTTTCCAATCATTACTGAAGATCTGCACACAGGAAGACTGTGTGTAAATCTAACCCTGAAGAACTAGAGCAAAATAAAAGGGCCATCATGTGTTGGCTGTCTATTTTGAAGTGACGGAAATGCAAATGCAAGTCAGTTGATGTTCCAATGTTGCTGCAGACAAGTAATCTTATAACTGATCCTTCCTGTGCCAGCGGAAATCACACCAAATTTTCTTGACTGTCCAATTTGAAAACTATTGATTAACATATCAGTCCCGGTAGTATCAGAAAGCTAACACACACAAAGCAAATGCATAAAAACAGCCATTAGATGTGCCAACTCTAACAGTCTCCCACCAGAAATGCAGCTCACAATTAAGCCACCAGCAAAATTAAATGCACAAATGGCACATTTAATGTTTATTAACTGTGCTAAATGAAATGCACTTGAATTAGAGGTATGTAGTAAAATAATCTAAGTTATATAGTTGAATGCACCTAAAAATTACTTAAATAACTAAATGTCTCTAAATTAAACTTATAATGCATGCCCTAACAACACTTGTATGTATAAGCAAATAATCACCTCTATTAACAAACAATAACGAAAAGTAATATCCACAGGAAACAAACAACTCACCTTCAGGACATAAACATTTCAGTGTCTTAGTATCACGGATGCACAGTCCCCCATTGTGACAGTTGTTGACTTCACACTGATCCATTCTCACATCACAATATTTACCCATGAAGTCTTCTGGCTTAGATTAATGAAGCAATTTGTATTATAAGAGCATTTTTTTTTTTAACATTCTGATTACACTATTATCAATAAAAGAATAAATGAATGAATTAATGAATCTATGCCTGTAAAATATTCTAACTTACTCAAGACTTCAGAAAACAATTTTTTTCATGCGGGTTATAGGGCCCCATTTTTGGGAGGGGGGGGGTGGGGGGGGGGGGGGGGGGGGGAATAGACACACTGGCCCTCACTAGCTTGTCATAAAAGGAAACTAGTTAATAGTTTGCTAAGACTGGATGTGTTGGGTTGAAAAGTGCAGATATCACAGCAAAACAAACAGACTGGCACTAGAAAGGTGGTTTATCAACCAATGGAAGCAACAGTTACAACAAATCAGCAGTTGCACATGCAATTAATCGCACATAAGGCACCACCAATTCTGCAGCAACCAAGCCACTCACCATTTTATAAATCTGAAGTTCAAAACACAAACTTGGGTACAGTTAAAAAACACTACAAATGAAATCTGCAGCTCACAGTGTTTTGCACTATGCACTCAACTCAGTAGCTGGGTGATACAACTATATACTTTCAGTCCAAATATTGTGGAATATACAATAAACAACCATAGTCAGAAGCAAAAAACTTGCAAGAACTAAAATCAGCCAGCTAGTCTCTCTGCTATATTTTTTTTTTTAAATCCAGAAACCATGAGTTGTTAACCCTTTAGCTCGGCACTATGGATATCGCAACCCTTCGGTCTTGATTCCATGATAAATACTGTAAATCTCGGAGAAATGTGGCTTTTCTGCCTACCCCCGGGCGTGAACCCAGACCACAAGGAGTTGGTCACCCGGTCGTCGTGCAGTCCGCTTTAGCCAACTATGCTAGTGAGCCGGGCAACTTTCTGCTATATAAGATCAGTAACCTTTTTTTTCTTCAAGTGGCTACAGCTAAGCTTTAATATCTATGCTTTTTGGCCAATACATTTCTGGAGGATGTTTAGTATTAATTACCAGCACATGAGGGAATTGATGGATATGAAATGGCAGACAGAGAAGCAAAAAAATGGCAGAATAAATAATAATAAAATACATGCAGCTGTAAGTAAGGATAATTTTAAATCAGTATTTTTTTTTAAATAACAGAAGAATGGAAAGAGATGGGGGATAGAAGCTAAAAGGGAAGACATGCCTACAGACTGTTTAAAGCTCCAACTAAAAAATGTCAAACAACTAGTGAATTAAAAATCCCATATTTCAATATATGATCTTGGCTCCAAGGTTGATCCAACCTTAAATGGGTACTAGGTACAATCCTGGGAAGTAAAAGTGGCCGATGTGGTGTTGACCACATCATCAAGTGAGTGCAGACTGGTCTATAAAATACACATCTAGCCCTATATGCCCAATATGCCTGAATGTATGGAAAAGGGTCCTTTACTTTACTTACTATTTCACTATAGCAAAAGACACCTGTTCTCAAAGTTACTATACTGCAAGAAATGTGAACTCCAAAGTTACTTAAAGTATATTAAACATAACCATCTCTACTCATTCACTCTGTTACAATTAGTACATAAAAGTATGCAATATTTAACAACCAAATACCATTGAAAAGCAATAAATATCCATTTGTTAGTTGTGTATCCTTTACAGGATGTTGCAGAACCAACCCCAACAGCCCCTGGCTGTTTTTTTTTTCTAGGCAAATTTACGTCTGGACGGTCGGGTTTCTTGATACCATTGCCGAAACCAACGCAAGGCGCATGGCCCGCAGCTGGGATCGAACCCGGCATCCCGGCACTACGAAGCGTTTGCATCGACTTAGCCACAGAGCCGACAAATATTCATTACCAAAACAAAATAAAAGCACTCTATACATTCTAATTATAACCCAGATGGGGTGAACAGGATATTGCTGCTTAAGTTACTACTACCACATTTCAAAATACCTTAATTAGTTGCCTTTGATGACCTATGCTTGTATGTTACTATTTATCTGTAATACTACAGCTTATTGCCAGTAGTACCACTGCTATTGCTAGACATGATCTTGGTCTTGAATCTAAACAGAGTTGTATTTTGTTTGAAAAAATGAACTGAGCTGCCAGGCAGACTCTGCCTAAAATGGGTACATCTCCCATCGTGCCAACTGGTATTTAAAATTATTAGTAAGGCATCATACGTGCAATAGAAAACTGGCCTAAAATGGGTCCTTTGCTTACCACTACTGTACGATATGCAGACTCATTTGAAGACATTTTTAAAGTTTTAGTGCTTTAATGTGTTCACAATCGGGCCAGTATCATTACAAATATTATAATAATTTGTTTACTAGCACTTTTCCGTCTTTTCTGATTGTAGTATTTTACTGTGTTACAGGAAGGCATAGGAATCAGTTCAGTGGTTACTAAACTATCATTATAATGATGATTACTATGAATAGATGCAAAAACGCTTGTTCTAAATGAAACTGAAAGAAGATAAACATAAGAAACAAATAAAATAGCCACTGAATCTTATAATATATGAAATTCATTTTAATTTTAGACTGAGGAGAAAAGTTAATGATGAGTAGGTAGACGGAAAGTAGCAATAGTACCTACTAAACTGACAAACAATTAATAAACTTTTTTTCACTTACACATATACAGTGAAAGCCAACAAGGTCATCAACACAAACTCCCTCATTGTAGCAGATGACCCCAACACAGTTGTCTATTTTCATATGGCACCTGTATATTTTTGAAAATTTATTAAAATAATGGGTTTTTCTTACAGCTAATTTTCAGCTATTAACAGCAACCAAACACAACATTTTAATTTCCAGGACGATGAATTGATTAAATTATTTTGTAAAGTATATTTCTTATGTATATTTCTAATTATTTTGTTACACTATGAGTATTGAAAAATACAAACTACTTCATATATAGCTCTTACAATAGTAACAGTTGCCTTTTCAATTAATCAAGGAATAAATATGTGACAAACTGAAAGTACACATAGTAATTCAAACAACAACTTATCTCCCGCCGCTCACCTTTTTCCATGATAGCCACTGTAGCAAGAGCAGTTGAATCCTGTTGCTGTATTTGTGCAGTAGCCATACACACAGGGATTGGATAAACAGTGATCTAGCTCTGACAATGGGGAACAGGTGGTGCCAGTAAAACCTATGACAGAATAGAATACATGAGAAAGAATAACTGGTGATTAGCAACTGCCTCTGTTTTGTTACACCAATGCAGTCAACATGCAGATATAAATTATGAGGGTATGATAATTTTGTGTTATATTATCTAATATATTAGTTGTCTCTTAACACTTTACAGCAGTGATTCCCAACTATTTTGGCCTGCAGAGCCCTTTTTAGAATCAATTTCTGTGGCTGAGCCTCTTAGGCCTAGATTGTGCCCTTTGTCTTACAAGTCAGTAGTGTTCAGAAATAAACGTGACATAAAAATATGAGGCAGGCCTGCTACCCCTCATTCAATTTCATTTCATTCAATTTCTTTTCATTCAATTTGCAAAATTCAAACCCTGGAGCCCCTGTAAAGTGCATGCTTAGCACCAGCTAGGAACCGATTCTCTAAGGATGAGTCTTTGAACTCCATCTGTACAACTTTCCACTATTTGTGGCATGGGATTTTTCAGGTATGCATGTACCTACATACCCTGAGGTTCAGCACCATATGTTTTGTGCTTTGCTTTTTTTCAGTCATTTTTAATTAAAAGTGCCATATTTCCAGCATAGGATGCTTCACCCAGGGTAAACAATGAATGAGTCATTGACAGCTTAAACCCTCACTATGCTCACCCTGGCTCGGCTACCTACCATCTATTACATAGTGGGTCGGAATGGTACAAAGAACATATTGACAAAAGAAGTAGAAAATATCATTAGCAAATATTTTATGTATTCTGGTAGACAAAACTAGTCCTTCTTTCTTCTTCTTTTCTCCACTTCTGGAATGCCTCGCAGTGTCAGGTGGGCAGAGATTTCTGAAAAGGGCCCTTCTGTTCACTTCATTTAGAGTACTTTTCAGTGTCTCTGACATTTCTGTGGTACATCTTATGTGTTGTCGACCTCTGGCTCTGTTATCATTGTATCTGTAAAACATTGCTTCCAATGGTGCCCTGTCAGATGCCAGTCTTGTTACATGGCCAAACCTTTTGATTTGTTGTCTACCTATAAAGTTTAGAACTGGTTCTGTGCCAACTTTCCTTCAGATATTATTGTTCCTAAGTCGAGCCTTCCTCATTACACCCAGCATAGTATGTAAACATTTCATTTCTATTGTGAATATTTTCCTTCTGTCTTCTAAAGACAGTGTCCATGTTTGACATTGATAGCAAAGAGTTGGTAAGAATATTTGCCTGCTTTAACTGGTGTTCATGAACTTTGATATTGGTGGTTCTTCCTTTTCTTGAGAATGTCATCACTTCTGTTCTGTCTATGTTGATCTTCATATCACAGCTCTCACATTCTGAGTGGAGTCTATTATTACGTTGTTGTAGTTGTACTGCAGTTAGTGCTATGATTGCCTGGTCATCGGCGAAAAACAATTCATTTAGTAATCATCCAATGTTGTCCCCCTCACTGATTTTAGCTGATTTGCAAATTTGGTCAACATATGTGATGAAAAGAGGTGGTGATAAAACGCATTCCTGTCTCACTCCAGATCTAATGTTGAACTTTTCTGACATTCCTGTATTTGTTCTACCTGCGTTCTGCATGCCTAAATGCATTTTTAGTCATCCTGTGGCTTAATTAAAACAGACACGAAGGCAATACCCTTTTCATGAACACTGGGTCCACCCAAGGACATACTGACTAAAAAAAAAAAAAACTTGCCACTGTTAGGAATAGAAGCTGAACTTGATAACTGCCTCTGCAAGCCACAGTGTGAATCACTGAGCTACAGCAGCTTCAAACAACAACAAAAACAAGCTTATATAAAAGTGAGAGAGGGAAGTACCTAGTGGACAGGGACACACAGTTTTGTTGTCATAGTTCTGACATCTACTATTCGCACAGGACTGATTGTTACATAGTTCCATTTTCTCTTGACATATTTGACCTGGAGAAGAAATATTTAGAAGATATGAGGCACCGGTTACCTGACACTACTGATCATTTGGCAAATACTTTCCTATCAGAATATCACAGCCAGTTAAATAGACTAAATGAGTGTATAATAAGTGCATTCAGCCCATTAATATATATATATATATATATATATATATATATATATTATATATATATATATATATATATATATATATATATATTCATAAAACTTTAAAACAGCTACTTTGTAATTAACCTCAGAAGTTACATAAAATCAATCAATCAGTGAGGTGCTATCTCCACAATGAAGTTGGCTGCAGTGGATTTCGAACACACTCTGTCTCTTTCCTTAGTTATACACTCTTTCATGTAACATTGTCTACCTCTTGCTCTCTTGCCCTTTTCCTCCATTATGGTTTTTAAAAACATATTATGTCTTTTAATGTGCTTAATAATTTCAAATGACTGTTATTTATTTATTTCAATAATATTTTTTTTTTATTTGCAGTCTTTCCTGAACCTCTGCAATTTTTTTATTTTTTGGGGGGTTTTAGTAAAATACAACCTATTCTTCTGAATATCCACACTTTCAGACTCAATTTGATTTTCTAGTTGCCTGTTCATTGTCCAAGTTTATGCACTACACAGCATGGTTGAGGTATCCATAACGTTTAATGTTTTTTATTTTTAATTTTTAATGTGTTGTTTATCTCTACAGCTGTCATATTTTTCAATATATTTTTTAATAACATACATGATAGCTTCTTCTTCTTCTTTTCTTCCTCTTCTTCTTTTTCTTCTTCTGCATTTAGTCTTAAAAGACAGGTTGGCACATTGTGTTGCGGTTTAGAGCTAGGCAGTGATAACTCCACCTTTTAGAGCAACACATCTAATTTCAGCTAATGCCTAATTAGTTACCTTTCAAGACATGGTTGTTAGACTGGAAGTGGGTCTAATCTTTTCCCCTCAAACATTGGAGACTGGCAGTCAGTGTAATCTTTCCCCCTCAAACATTGGAGACTGGCAATCAGTCTAATCTTTTCCCCCTCAAACATTGGAGACTGGCAGTGGGTCTAATCTTTCCCCCTCAAACATTGGAGACTGGCAGTGGGTCTAATCTTTCCCCCTCAAACATTGGAGACTGGCAGTCAGTCTAATCTTTTTCCCCTCAAACATTAGAGACTGGCAGTGGGTCTAATCTTTCCCCCTCAAACATTGGAGACTGGCAGTCAGTCTAATCTTTTCCCCCTCAAACACTGAAGACTGGCAGTGGGTCTAATCTTTCCCCCCTCAAACACTGGAGACTGGCAGTGGGTCTAATCTTTTCCCCCTCAAACACTGGAGACTGGCAGTGGGTCTAATCTTTCCCCCTCAAACACTGGAGACTGGCAGTCAGTCTAATCTTTCCCCCTCAAACACTGGAGACTGGCAGTGGGTCTAATCTTTCCCCCTCAAACACTGGAGACTGGCAGTGGGTCTAATCTTTCCCCCTCAAACATTGGAGACTGGCAGTCAGTCTAATCTTTCCCCCTCAAACACTGGAGACTGGCAGTGGGTCTAATCTTTCCCCCTCAAACATTGGAGACTGGCAGTCAGTCTAATCTTTCCCCCTCAAACACTGGAGACTGGCAGTGGGTCTAATCTTTCCCCCTCAAACATTGGAGACTGGCAGTGGGTCTAATCTTTCTCCCTCAAACACTGAAGACTGGCAGTGGGTCTAATCTTTCCCCCCTCAAACACTGGAGA
Organism: Candidula unifasciata; assembly: GCA_905116865.2. NCBI lineage: Eukaryota > Metazoa > Mollusca > Gastropoda > Stylommatophora > Geomitridae > Candidula > Candidula unifasciata. Next base: position 132,149 of record CAJHNH020000099.1, read on the forward strand.
CTGGCAGTGGGTCTAATCTTTTCCCCCTCAAACACTGGAGACTGGCAGTGGGTCTAATCTTTTCCCCCTCAAACACTGGAGACTGGCAGTGGGTCTAATCTTTTCCCCCTCAAACATTGGAGACTGGCAGTGGATCTAATCTTTTTCCTCTCAAACATTGGAGACTGGCAGTGGGTCTTATCCCCCCTCCCCTCCCCCCTAATATTGGAGACTGGTGGTGGATCTGATCTTTTCCCCCAAATATTGGACTCCAGAATCTATACTAGGCACAAAAACAATTGAATACTAGTACACACAAAATGAAGAACATTAAATGGGATGAATTCAAGACAGGTGAAGAAATGACAGAAATGTCTGACAACCACTTGAATCATCAACTAGACAACAAACCAGATATTAATATACTGGGCACATTCTACAGAGAAAATGGATCACTAAACAAGCACTGAAATGGGAGACAAATGAATGAGGAAATGAGCATGCCCAAGAAAAACCCTGACACAAACATTGATCAAGGGTCAACGGTGCTGGACTGGCTTCTATCCATGATACTGAGAGGACTGTACGGGATAGAATATATCAAGGACTAGTCTGCAAGGCCTAAAAGACAAATAACAGCAAAATAAGATGATGATAATGATGAAATATTACAATCAAATGATATCAGGTAGTCAGGTAATTGTATTTCCTAGCATGCCAGCAAACAGGTCACCCCACAGTTGCTCTGTTCCTGTGCCAACAACATGACTGATTGGCCCCTTTCCATCTTTCCTGACAATATTGTTATACTCAGCTATGAGGAGGCATGGGATTCACAGCCCACGGTTCAGCACCAGAAAGGCAGTTTATCATTGATGGAAGGAGCAGTTACAACAAATCAGTAGTTGCATACAGAATCAAATATACCAGATATCAAAGCATAAGGCTAATGGAATGTATGACCCAATGTAATGAGCTGATGACAATGTAAAAGCCTTTGACAGTGTAAAACATATTAAATATAGCTAGCTGTAGAGAACTTCACTGAAATGCAAAGCAATATGATACATGAACAAAAATTATTATCAAGATGATCACAAATATAAAAGGAGGCTGCATGGTCTTGATGTATGGTGTCCGCCTCGAGTGCTAGAGGTCCCGGGTTCAAGCCCAGGTAAAGGCTGGGATTTTTTCTGTTTACGTGGACTTCTAGTAATTTCCCCTGGTCTCTGGGTAGTGAGATCGGACGCCCGTGTGTATTGTTGAGCACGTAAAAAAAAACCTTGGCAGTTGGACATTGAAAAGAGTAGCCTAACAGCACAAAATTTGGAGTTAAAGATCTACCCAAAATATTTCAGAATCCTCACCGCGCTACGGAGCCCGTGCACTGTGTTGAGCTACTTCGGACTCAGGCTTGAGTTAGAAGTTAAGCAAGTACTTATGGGTTACTATTCGTGTGCCATGATGTTGATCCATTGTTCAAACCTCAAACCTCACAAATATAAACTGACCAAAACGTAAGAAATGCATAACCTACACAACTTAGAATACTTTTTTTTTTCTAATGTGGAAAAAGTTTGATCATTATTTTTTTTTAAATCACAGTGAATCAGCTCATATTCTGTTATTTAGATGTGAAACAAAACTTACCTTTGAAACCAGGCAAGCATTCACAGACAAAACTGTCACCATAAGGCTTGCAATGAGAGCCTTTCTGGCATGGATTATTTTGACATGGATCGTGTACTAGAGGGAGAAAAATTAAAAAAAAATAAGGCTTAATCTTAAAAACACCAAACTTAATCTATCAATTCTTGTATCACAATATTTTAACAACTGATTTAGATGGCTAATATACTGAAAAAAATTGTTTTAAAACACAGTCTTATAGAATCTTTATATAATGAGATAGCTTAACTTTAGGCAGACTGTGATGGGAGCGACGATCTGCAAAGGACCTGCCACATGATGATGACAGCAACCTTAATCAAAAATTGCCATGTACTCAACAACTAAAGTTAGATGATCATTTTATACCACATGAAAATGATGTTCAGTTGCAATGAGTCTCCAACATATTCATTCTTGCACTTTCACATCTTCAAGGTGCTTTTATACTGGCTTGAGTTAAGGTAAGTCAAGCACTTACATCAAAGGACTCAGAAAATGTCCATAAGTGCTCTGTAATCATCTTCCCAAGTCAGCAAAGATTTATAAGAGTTATTGCCAAAACTATAGTGTTTTTTCCATACTCAGTACTATGTTCAACTGTTTTATATAGGCTTGGTATAGCCTGCCTTTGGTACAGCCAACCTTGAATATATCTTTGTGACAAACACCCCTTGTTCTTTCCATTTGTAGACTGGAAGGATATAGTTTCGTCGCCCAGCTTCTGAGTTGAGTGCATGGCGTGACACTGTGAGCTACGTGTGTTTTTCGTTGGCACAGAAGCGGAGCAACTATGGGGTGACCCGTTTGCTATGAAGCTGAAACTAGGATTACCAGATTACACATTGAAGAGCATAGGCGCTAATGGTGATCCCTGGGGTAGAACCACTAGAACGCTTTGAGGTTCGGATGCCCATTCACCACATCGAAGCGACACTGTTCTTTCAAATAGCACTGCTGTGATCCAGTTAACCAGTTTGGTTTCTATCTGCGTATCCAACAGCTGTGACTATTTACAGGGTCAAACAATCTTGTTTGACCTTGATCTTTTTCAGGAAGGTTTTCATAACAATACTGCTTTCAATAATCCATTTATGTAATCCCATTTCCCACTTTTTAATTTTTTTTTTTTTATTTGTATTATTTCATGATTTTTTAAATCTCTGCACTATGCAAAAATGAAGAGAAAATGTACATTTAACTCTTGTTAGAGGCAAATTAACTCTTAATGTAATGTGCAACTTATCTCTTTAACTGTGAGAAGTTTTATGTGAGAATCAACATCATATCATTCAGTGCATTCTTATAAACACTCCATTCCACTGTCAGCAGCCAGTGTAGAATGTCCACACAAATGTGCCAGCTGCAGTCTGATTATATATCTATCTTGCCTCTCCTCTGAGCACTGTTTATACTAGATCCTCTGGTCATTCCCTTTTGCATAATTCTTTCCAGACTGGTTATCTTTCCATCTTGTACATTATTCAAATGCTCCCAAAAGATAAATGCAACAGCTCACTATCAGCAATATGGAGAATAAGTGTTGAAAAAAACAGACATGAAAATGTGAACAATCAAGCATACCTTCACAATGAGCCATGTTCCAGCTTCCAGCTCTCAATGTCACCTTATTATCTGGACATTTGAGACAGGTGGTGCTACCATTAATTTGGCTGTAATAGTTCTTTGGGCATGGTGTACAGGGAATAGCTCCGTCTGAGCTATATTCTCCGGGAACACACAGTTCTATAGAAAGAAAATACACACACAAGGTCAGTGAAACAAATTTCTTTTCAGAACTGCCATTACTGCCTGTATTGTATAAACTTTGTGGTGTACACAGGTTAATCTTTGAGCCTGAGGATTCATAATTGCATGGCTAATGTTGTCATGCTGGACTGTGTAGTTTGATTTGATTTTTGCTCCTGACAGAAAAAATCTTACAATCTTACAGTGGATTCTAGCCTGGGTCTTTATCAATAGCGCCAGTGTTCGGTTCTTTATTAATATCCTACCCCAGATGACATCACAGGACAGTCCAACATTTTAGAGGGTGGCACAACTGGGTTTCCCAGCTTTCTGCTGCTTTTAACGACCCCCAAAACATCTAGAACTGGCCCTAACCCTAACCCAAATACGTCCTACGAGAGAGTGCAGCCTAGGTCCCACCACTACATGCAGCCTAGTTCCGACCACTGCATGCAGCCTATCTACCAACCCCTGAAATATTAGACTGTCCCTGGACCTGTAGATTTCCCATGTTTGGGGTAGGATATTAATAAAGCACCCAGTGTTCTTAACCATTCATATAGCTGCTCCTCAACATGGCATGATAGTTTAATTGATTACCTACACTTAGCATTAATGTATTTTGGAGATAGAGGAACAATGTTTTGTTAAAGGAAGTCAAATCCACTATTTATTTATGTATGTATGGCATACAGAGCAGGTGTATATGCATTTTTCTGAGGAAGACTGAGCAATAATTTTTTGGTCTAAAAGAGACGAAGCAATTCTTGTTAATTTACGGAAGATGGATAAACTATGTAATTGTTTGAGGGAGCTGGAGCAACCATGTGTTTCTATAAACCAGCGTGTTTGTATGTGAATGATGGAGCAACACTATGCACTAAGGAAGGTAGAGAATTTTTAGTTTCTCAACTGAGACAGAGTAACTGTGCATTTATCAGAAGGAGGTAACTATGCTAGTAATCCTAAAATGCAACAACAAAATGTCTTGGACTACAACATTCTTATGATAAAAAGGTGATACAAAAACGTTCTCACTAACTTTTACAGTAAAGACTAAGCAATCTTCCATCACTGTCAAAATCACAGGCATCACAATCCATAGAGCCAGGTTTTGGTTGATGAGTTCCCAGAGAACATGGCAAACAAGGTTCTAGTCCAGTCACGGAGAAATGATTGGATTTACATTTCGCTGCAGATGTTAGGTTAAAATGAATATTAATTTCATGTTTTCAGATATAAGGTTAAGAGGAGTGTTTACATAATTATTATAATGGTACTATCATATTTTGTGTGGCTAAAATTAGAACCATAGATGCAAAATATAACAATTTTTTTTTAAAGTTAGTCGTGTATTCTTTACATGACACTGCAGAACCAACCCAAGCATTTTTTGGGAGGCTGGTGTGATTTTTCTAGGCAAATTTTTCATTCAGTAGTCTTCCACTGCTTTCTGAATGGTCAGCTCTCAGTACCAGCTGTAGACGGTTTGTCTTGCATTGATTTTGAACTCGGTACCATGGCATTAAAAAGCACATTCACCACGCCTAAGCCACAGAAAGTACACTTTAAATATATATTAAAACTGATCTATATTCCTGCAGTCTGTTACAATTAAAAGATAATCTATGCATGATTAATTAACCAAAGTAACTGACAAGAATAAATATCTAGCACTAAAAAATATTTAAAAAGTGTAAATAAACTCTATTTATTCCAATTATTATCCATATAGGTTTAACTGAATATTGTTGTTTAATTTATTACTCTTACTATCACTACTCATCATTATGTAGCTGATCCTGTGCAATGCAAAACTCGCATTCATCATGGTCATCACATAATCTGTTGTTTGGGATAAAAAGAGCTTAAACATACACTACAATAGGGCTGTAATTAGCTAGGAGCAGGATATATCTAGATAATGGTTTTATGAGGATTAATAATAAACCGCCTTCCTCATTTCCTCTCCTTTTGTGACAGGTACTTATGTTATGCCTTGGTGTATCCAAGCGATTCCATAACTTAGTATCCAGTTGATCAGCTGTGACTCCTTACATGGTCAAACAATCTTACCTCACCTTAATCTTTTTCAGGAAGGTTTTCATCACAATATGCTTTTTTTTTTTTAACCTCTCCTGACATTCTATAATCTATGGCCACAGAAGAGCCACCGGATAACAGCTGCCCAGATATTCAAAAACAGTGAACAGAAAAGAATAAAAATACTTACCAATGCATTCATCTTTATCTCGAGCCCCCTCATGTAAAGTAGAATATCCATTGGTACAATTTATGCATTCACTTGAACCTGGTGAATTCTGGAATGTTCCGATTGGGCATTCAAGACACTTTGGCTCTGTGCTATACTGTCCTTGAGGACATCCAACTGTGGGATTGTAAAATATGCAGTTGCAAAAAATACAAAAATAAAAATGTGATTTCTATTTGTAACAGAATAGTTCTATGGAAGTAAGCATACAAGTAAAGATCTATTTCCATGCTTGAAGAAGATTGGGTAACTGGTTTAAAAAAAAAATTAAGGAAAATTTTTACACCAGCCGTACAAAACCTAAACAATGAAAGTTAGTAGAGCCCCTGGCCCATAACATATATATGAACAGTTCCCATCTGAATCATGTTAGGAATTTAAATATCTATGAAGTATGACCATGGAAGTTAGCAGAATTGACAGAGGAATAGAAACCATTTTTCACCATTATTAGGACATCCAAACATAACTATGAGTGCATATTCATTCCAACATTAAGCTACCAGTGCCAAACATGGACACTGTCTAAAGCCCAAGTACACAAAGTCACCACTTGCGAGATGACACCTTGTACTAGATTCATCGAGAAACAGCAGATTAAGTTGTCTGGCCATATTGTTAGGATGCAACAAGATCAAATACCAGCTAAAGAGCAAGAGGACGGCCGCAAAAAAGTTGGATTAACAACATTAAAGACACTCTATGCCTTCATGGCATAACAAAAGCCAATGGCAGCAAACATGCACTGGATCACAAATTATTTCTCCATACGTAGCCTAACATGAAAAGTGGTTGATGATAATGATGATGATGATATTGATTATGGTACATAGGGCACATAATGCAAGACTCATATTTTATAGACCAGTCAGGACTCTGTAGGTGATGTAGTCAACATTTCCCTACTTGCCTTTACTTCTCAGGAGATTCTCATCAATCAGCAGGTTCTTTAGAGAACGTCACTTTGTCCCAGCACGTGTGAATGTCTCTCTCTTTTTCTAGCCAATTCTCCAACTCTATATGCTTTCATAGCCAATGCATCTCTAATATCCGGTATCCATCTTTGTGGAGGTCTGCATCAGCCTCATCTTCCTGTAACTAACTGTATCCTCTATGGCTGCTCTCTCCAGATGGCCACGACTGAACATGAAATGTGCCTAGAACTTGCAGGTTAGGGTCACTATTTCCACCCCTAACAGAAAAAAATAAGTCCATCAGCTTTCCAAGGGTCTGAACCCGGCTCTCCCACAAGAGCCCAGGATCCTAACCACATCAATGTAATGTCCTAGCTATCTGCTAGTTATTTCTTCCACTCAAGTAAGAGCTAGATTATGAACCTTTTATCTTTGTCAAACTCACAAGTGATCAGTCTCACTCATCATCATCATCATCAGGTGCCTTGCCGACTGGCGTGGGCGATCATGCCTCTCCATAATCCGCGATCTCCTGCAGCATGTATCAGTTCGTGTGTCGACACACCTCCATGCCATGCAACAAGACTGTCAAGCATCTTCTCTCGTTGTCTTCCTCTATCCCTCCTTCCACAGATCTTTCCAGTGGTCACAACATGTTCTATTTTCCCTCTTCTCATAACATGGCCGAAAAATGATGACTGTCTCCTTCTGATGTCAGTGATAAGTTGTCTTCGGGCTCCCGCCTCTTTTAAAACCTCTTCGTTGCTCTTTTTGGCTGTCCAAGGTATTCTAAACATTTTTCTGTAAAACCACATCTATGAGGCCTCTAAAAATTGTTTGGCCTGCTTACCGATTGTCCAGGATTCAGTCTCACTCAGCAGGTATAAAATCAAATATAAGCTCAAGTCTGCACAGTTTATCTTAATGCAGCCAAGTACCTTGTTTGGCTGCAAGTTCCAGAACTTGTATATATTGCCACACTATTTAGGGCATACGCTACATTCAAGTTTGGTCAGATATGTTGTTTGCATTCATCGGCTCTAAACCCCGGCAGAAAGACCTGGTTGTTCATCCATTTCTGGACTTTGGCTTTGTTCCAAGACCTGAGTTTTGCGTGTGCATCTATTTTACAATCTGGCTTATTTGTATGCAGACTACTGGTTCCTTGCCTCTCAGGCAGAAGCACTCTGACTTTGAAGGAAGCCCCAAGTTAGTCGACTTTCTTACGACTTGCATAATGGGGCGGCAGTAGGTCTATTTTTGTTTTCCCCAAAATGGGACCCTGTAACCCACACGGGAAGTCATCAGATGTGACTCAGCTACCATATAAAAGCATTCAGTAGTACCTGTTCTCTGTTAAAGCATAATGTTGGGAGACGTATAACAAATTTAACATCCTATATTGTGTCAATGGCTTCAGTGAAGGAACACATTGGGAAGGACACTAGCTTTAACGTAGGAAGAAGAAATGCAATCTGAAAATTTCATGTTATGGCAAGGCAGACAAGGCCCTTAGCCTTGGCTGGCAGCTGGTCTATGTGGGAAGCTAAAAAAGGACAACAGACAGACCACTGCTCTTCTGATCCTGTAGCCTCTGCAGCATGCTTTGTTCTAAATGTATTGCTGTTACATTTTTTTCTAAGTAAACAAGGCAGACTGTGAGACATAATCATGCTGCATGAGCAACACATAGTCACTAAAATAATGTCCAAATATTGTGCTGTATAGAGGAGGTTACTTGCCATCGTCTATGATTTCCGTTACCTATTTATAGCACAATATAACACAAAAACAGAAGTCTTTGGATAAATATGCCTATGACCACTACACAGCATAGACTGAATGGAGAAGAAGATAATACCAATATTTAAAAAAAAAATTGGGGTGAGCCCAGTACCAGAGCATTATTTATGAGCTCTGCTTTTAATGGAAGCATCCTTGGATGGTGGCCAATGTTCATGTTCTGCCCTTGCCTTCTCTTTAGGGCTGACCAGCATTATGCGACACCTCTGGACCCCCTGATTTGGGGCACCATGTGTGACCTAGAAAACAAAGATGACCACACAACAATAAGACTGCAATGTCCCATGAAACTAACTAAGAAGGTTAACCCAGTCCACAAAAGGAGTGTCAGCCAAAAGGCATAAATATCCCAGCCATGCTGCAAATGGGCACAATGCAATTACACCTTCAGATGAACAGAGAAGAAAAAGAAATATTACGCTGCCTCATACTGGAGTCAGTAACCCAGAGTCACAAAGTCACATCATGCTTATTTTCACAGTACAAGAGAGTTACAGATGAACAGGAAACAGTTAAAGATAAACAGGAAACAGCTGCATGTAACAGTTTAACGAACTTACATCCTGATACCATACAGTTGGCTGAATCTGGCATGTTCTGAGAACTTTTCTTGGAACAGTTTTTACACTCAGGCTTTGACAAAAATGAACCAGCTGGACACTGATCTATTTGAAGATTGAAAATATTTAACCTTAGAAAAGAAAGACAATTAAAGTTTGAATAGCTAATACATGCTGTTGTAAAAAATAATGCAAACTGTTAATTAATACATGTGACGTGTGAGGTCGGGGGATGTACCAGCCACTTGCCAAATATCTAAGGGATTAGTATTGAAATGTCAGTCCTAGACACATACAATCAGGGTCTTCTCAGCTGAGGAACCATTGCCACCTATTCTCATTGGCATGGCACACATAACAAGTTAACAACCACAATATATCTGGCACAGGTTACATGTCCTATCATAATCACTAACATTGTTTATGAGTACTGTAATATAATACACCACGCCAAATAGGATCTTATAGTGCAATCAGTCTCTTTGTTATGAGCAAATACATTGCTATTAAAATAATTGATTTAATTTGATTTGATTCAAGAACCGACATCACAGCACTCGGGGCATTCCCATAAGCGCTCTGTCCCTATCTTCAGCAGCCAACGAAGAGTTCCAATACTTATGGTGCCAGTAGCATTCTGATTAAACATCCGTCTTGCCTTTCCTCTGAGCCTCGAGCATCTGCCAGAACCTCTCGTCACTCCCCGCTGCATCAATCTCACCAGACTGTGGTGATCAATCTGCTCCTCCGAAATGTACACGCTCTCCCACAAGGCACTAACCACGTCTGCCTTATCATGTAGCAGTATTCCACCAAGTTGTGCTGAGCCAGCCAGTCTGTCCACATGTTTATTTCCCAACACACCGGTATCCCCAGTGAAAAAATCCAGGCAATACTCCCTACCCGTGTCCTCCACAGCGAAGCATGTCACTCTTCATGAAGCATACCTTTTCTGATCTTCCTCAGCATGCTTTCTGAATCAGTTACAATTACGATGTGCATGTGAGTGGTGTTCTCTAGCCAGCAGAAAGCTGCAGTGACCGCCTCCACCTCCATTCTTAAACTGGATTTTGTTGTATCATATGCTAGGCTCTCCTGCACCAAACGTCAACCATTAACTTTTGCAAAGAAGCCCCAAGCACTTCTTTTGCCTCTTGACACTGAAATGTCTGTGTAAATGATCAAATCCTCTGAGCGAGCATTATCTTGAATTAACTGCTGAATTTCCACCTCTGTGGCACCTGCTGGCCAGTCTCTACATTCCCGGCTCAGTGTGATTATGACTCTACACAAGTCTGACTGTTCAAGTGGCACTTTGCCTCACTCTTCTCCTCGCCTAATATTCTCAAGGATGCAAACCTGTCTGATTGTGTCTTCTGCCTAAGCCATCCATGACCCTCTTATCACTCACTGATCCTTAACTGCATCCAGAGTTTCATGCAGAGGGTGGTCTGTGTCTGCAGCTACCCTAAGATATGACTTCACCTGCAGCACCTTGTGCCTCCCTGCAACCGTCGGCAAACCAAGGATGTATCGCATACACACCACTGGGGGGTCTCTGGTGCAGTCCAGAATGACCCGCATAGTCGTGTTCTGTATGCGCTCTAGTTTGTCCATCTGACTCTTTGAGACGGTAAGCAGTCCCAAGCCATAATCATCCACTGACAGGATCAGGTGCTGATATAGTGTGAAAAGCTGCTATGAAAATAAATTGGTGATCAAGGCCTCACTGTCAATCTACCACTCCTGCCAAGTACACACACATCAGCAGTCTCCAGAACATGGACAAAACACCCTAGCCAACCATGTACAAGGTCCCTGCTGCTACTTTAAATTTTCTTAGTGTAAAAGGCCATCATCATCATGAAGTGTTTTGCCAGCAGACATAGGCATTCATGCATCACCACAGATCTCAGTCTTTTGTGTTCTTGATCAACTCTACTGATGATATTTCTCTTTGCCACTGTCTTAAGCCATCCACCATCGTTTCCCTTGGTCTGCCTCTATCTCTTCTACTAGTGATCTTTCCAGTCATCACAATATTTACCGGTGCTCCTTTTCTCATCATATGACAAAAGAACTTTGTTTGTCTTCTTCTCATTGTAATATATAATATTCTACTTTCATTAGCCATTTCCAGGCATTCAGTGTTGGTTATTCTGGCAGTCCAAGGTATTCTCATCATTCTCCTCTAGAACTACATCTCAGTAGCTTTCAAACTCTTCTTAATTTTAAAAGGTAACCAGGTTATTATGTAACTGTCTAAATTGTTTCTTTTGAGACACAAATAGCTTCAAAGACAGATCAACAGACATTCGAATGCTACCACTGCAATGGAACTCTGAGCTATCTGATGAAGATGGGGATGCAGTGCTTATGGGATATATCCTAAGTGCTGTTATATTAGTTTTTAACTTAACTCAACTCTCATAAATACATAAAAAGTACATCACAAACATTACTCACAACACATGCCACTGACATAAGAAAATCCTCTGGGACAGGAGTCTTTCCCAGCTTTGGCAACTGGAGTGCTCAGCTTCAACTGACCACATGAACCAAGGAGAGTGTCGTTCAGCTGTATGTGGTTTAGTACTGCACTCCCGCACAGTTGAGGGGTGGTAGTTTTAGTCATGTTGTGAAATGCTGACTGAATGGAGATCTTCAGTTTTGCTGCCATCTTAAAAAAAAAAATATAAAAATAAAAATTATCTTTTAAAATAAAAAAAATAAAAATCAGTTATGTTTATTTTTTATTATTTCATTCTTTCACTTTTCTTGATCTCCTTCATCAACATCATTATCTTCTTCTTCTACTTATTCTTGTTCTGCTTTTCTTCTTATTATTATTTTTCTTTACTATATTTCCTAATGAAGCTTAGGCCCTCAACCAGCTCGTGCCAAGTTATTTTCCTTTTATTTACTTATAGTTAAATACTTTTTGTGGCTGTCTTGTTACTATTCTTTGCTACTCCTAAGGGCCCTGTTAACACTCAGGTTGCATAATACCTTTATTTTATTTTGTAAGGTTTGATCAGTGATTGTTAAAGAAATTTGATTTCCTCAACTGGCCATATCTGTGTAAATACTTTGCCCACTGGCACTTTCTTGTCTTTCCAGCCTATAGTGTGATATTGTGCTGTAGAGAGGCATGGAATCACAACCCACGGTAATGGCTAGTGTAACCAGCAAAACCCACTTACATTAAGAAAAGTCTTGTAGAAAGACCCACTCATATTAAGAAAGTCTTCCGTAATTAGAGCATGGAATTTCAGGACCACTGATGCCACAGCATGTGTTTAACTTGGCTTATTCTTAGACCCTAGGCTCTTAACCTATGTCTTCCTCGTGTTGGTTCTGGGTCCCCGTTATGGGGAAAACAAGAATAGATCCATTGCCTCCCCAACAAACACAGAAATGTTGTAGGAGTTGACAAAGTGTGGACTTCCTTCGAAGCAGAGTGCATTTGCCCAGGCGGCAAGAAACAAACAACTGGACATGAATAAGCCAGATGTACAGACAAAACTCAGACCCTGGCACAAAACTCAAGTCCAAATGGTTGAACAACCAGGACTTTCCACCAGAGCTTACAGCTAGTGAAAAATAAATCTATATCTAATCATTTCCTCCTTTATCTCTATATTCTTCCAGGTTTCTCCCTCCATGGCAACCTCTTCTCACAAAGCCACTGTGAGCTTTCTATTCTCCCAAACTCCTACTGTTAATTTTCTCACTGTTGTTCCTGCCTCACTTATCTCCATGTTAACTTCTTGGTCCAGGCATAGTGTGTTACTGACTGATGAATCTCAAGTATTAAAATGGTCAACTGACTCCTGCTATTCACCATCAGCGAAGACTGCAGGTCTATCACTAGCACTCTGTGCATATATTTAGCCTCTTTGAAAGTAATAAATCTAGCATCATATGCCTTAATGTGCCACTGGTTGAAAAAAAGAAAGGAAAAAAAAAGAGGTCCTTTAAATTTTACTTTGTTGTAAAGAGTGTTGACAAAACAAACTGAAAAAAAAAACACAAAAAACAGGGATCTTCAGCACAAAATAATTTTAAGTTCTGACATGAGTAAGAGCTATATTACCATAACAACAGGGCCTTTATGGAAAGCTCCAACACTGTCAATGTTAGTGAAGTTAAGATCTTGTGTAGCATTTAAGCATGCAGAAGAAAATCTCAGCTTCACAGATTCTATAACTGCATCTAGCATCTCCTTCAGACAATCTCCTGTAGTGTTGCCCTGGTAAGGTAAGTCAAAACTCAGGCGCACTTCAAAGTCTGGGAATCTGCTTTCTGAGATGTAAAAGAAAATGTGTATTATAAATAGATCTGTTCATTCCATACTCTGGGAATCTGTTTACTGAGATATACAAGAAAATGTATATTATAAATAGACCTGCCTATTCCATACTCTAGGAGTCTACCTGCAGATAAATGAGAAAAGTAATATTACGAATGATTTGGGAATGTGCCTTATACTACCATTACAAACTTTGATAAACAGATTTATTCAATTTATAGTCTGGGAATCAGCACAGAGAAACAACAGAATATACTTTTCGGAAAAAGAAACACATAGTTATCCCATGGCCATTTTTTTTTTAATTATTATCATTTGATGGGAAAACCCTTTGACTAAAGACTATCACAGACCCAGATGTAAAAAAACTGTCAACTGATTGGCTAAACCCTAAGATATTCTTGTGTGCAATTTGAACAATTTCAAAAATTAAACTACAAAGATTTAGAATGTCAAAATTATGTTTCTTTCAGTAGCTATGCAGTTTTTTCTAAATAGTAAAGCACCGTCAGATAACTGTGCATTTCTTGTTTTGAAAATTATACATTGTAATTTTGCTTACTACAGATTCTAAATCTGTCTGCAGAGCATTCTTAATAATTTAACAGATAATATACAATTTACCTATACACTCTAGCACTTTGTTATGTGGTTGCCAGATTCCAGACTTTCCACTACAGTTGTAGAACTCAGAAGGTTGCACTGCGAAACCTTTTCCTGCAGGGCAAGAAACTACACAAGACAGGTCCTTTTAAAAGAACAACAATGACATATTATTTTTATAATGTTAAATGAGCATGCACAATTTAGTCACTAATATAATTGTCATTATATGAAACCTTTAAAAATAAAAATAGTCCTATGCACACATATTAAAATAGTATATTTTAATTATTATAATTATTGTTCAGATTATCTTGAACATATATTTTCTTATGAGGAAGTGTCAACTGATGAATAAGGCTAAATGTTATCAATGCAAAATGGAGTCATTTACCAGTTAACTGTTTTTACAAAGCATGTTTCAAAATGTAATCTGGTTTATAAACAAATTTTGTACAAGTGACATAGGCCTAATATCTTGAATATAAGCCACACCCTATTTCTCATTAATGATTTTCAGTTAAAATACTGCGGTCAACACACGCATTAGTACAGTAATTAATTTATCGAACAATACTTTAATGGAAAAGACGACGGAATGTCATCTGTAACTAATTAATCCTAAATGGTTCTTATTTAGAATAGTCAGAACTTTTGTATTCAAACATTTGATGCTGCTTAATTTAGTTACAATTTCACATTTCAGTCCAATTCTTTAACAGAATTTACAATTCTGGCTTTATCCACTGGCTGACTCTCTGATGTAACCAGCCAGCCTTTTTTTCATTGTCCATGATGCCTACACATTATTTCATGTACAGGTTCAACAGAATATGTGTATTCTGAAGGTTCCTTGCATTTCCCTTACTTCAAGTACCATGCTGTTTGTAGTCAGGATGAATATCCCTCTCTATTTTCACCCTTTATCCTCCAGTGGAGCATGGGCACTCAACCAACTCACTAAGACGATGTCCTTTATTGTCATGTGCAGCTAGGCCCATGTTCTCTCCATTTTTCTCACCTCATCCTTATCTTCATTTATCGTTGGTCTGCCTTTATTCTTTTCACCCTGTAGGCTCCAATCTATATTGCACATTCCTATGACTGGTGTAGGTATACAGACAATATAAGTGTTTGAGGAGAACCATATTAAAGAGGCCTTTGCAGGTTCACCTGTACCCTTGATTCATCATACTATTTACTGAGTCTGTTTAGTTCATGATGCAATGATGTTGTAAAAGGAAATGTCTGCGAATGATATTGTTCCACCCAGACTTAGGCACTGTGCTCTGGTGACTCCTACTAAGTACACACTGAAGAGGTTCAATGGTGTCCTATCTAACTATATTAAATCATTTAATTAATCTTAAAAAGGTTTAGTTCCCCAAAAACAAAATATGGAAGCTAGTGTCTAAACAGTCAACTGGCAACTCATCGACCTGGCTGCTTCGAGATACTAAGCTAAGTGATTTTGTGTATTTGTGTGGTATTGTTCGATTATTTATGTGCTGATGAAAGCTCCATTGACGCAACGTTTACATTTTGTTTGTGTTTGCTATATTGTGAAGCTTGCAGATATATTTTCTGTTTGGTTTTATATCTTTCCCCAAAGCTCAACATTTGTGATTCTGTCATATCATTTGATTCCCTTATTCTATGCAGGCACCACCTGATGTAGTCTTTAGTAGTTATTTTATTCATTCTTTGTGTAAATATGTCAGTTAAAAGGTTAGTTGTGTTTCCTTTACAGGACGTTGCAGAACCAACCCCAACAGCCCCTGGCTGTTGTGTGGTTTTTTTCTAGGCAAATTTACATCCAGTAGTTTTGCCATTGCTTTCTGGACGGTCAGCTTTCTTGATACCACTGCTGAAACCAACGTAAGGCGCATGGCCCGCAGCTGGGATCAAACCCGGCATCCCGGCATTATGAAGCCTTCACATCGACTTAGCCACAGAGCCGACAAAATATGTTGGTAGCTTCCTGAATAATTCTTTCATCTAAGCATTGTCTAACCTCTTCTAATTTATTTATTTTTTTTTACTAGTATAAACTTATAATAAATACATGGCTCCTATATAACTGGCCCCCAAATGATCTTTAATAGCAGTAGACAGGTAGTTCTAACATTAAAAGTAAACTAAAGTCAATACCTTATCATTGTCCCCGGTAAGGACACAAGATTTCGAGCCTCCTACTGGCTGAGGCAAACTCTTTTCAGAACAGCTCTGAACTGCATAATAAATCAAACCATATGAATAACAATTATTCTATGCTAAAACTATGATTACAGCTAAACATAGACCAGGCATTCTGTTGGGTACTCATTAATTAATTCATAGCTGTTGACAAAACACATATGCCTAAGTTTATTTATAGTCGCATTCATCATTATATTCTGTTAAAAATGTCCTAAAATGTATCATTGGTAGGAATATTTAGTGACCCAACACTTCATCAGTGGCCATTATTGTTCGGTACAAATATTAAAACTTAAAATATTTGTTAGCTCTCCAGAACCAACCACAATAAACAAAGAAAGTATGTTGCAGCAATTAGCCTTATCAGCAGAACAATGGCAAGAAACAAAACACAGCACAAAAGTTAACTGTCTCTAAAATGATTTCATTATGGTATTCAAATACTGTGTAAAACAAATATTACAAAATTATAATGTGTGAATGTACAATGTACCTAATGTCATCAATCCATATTCTTCTTTTGTACACTCTTGCTCCTGTAACTACTCTTCTGAGATAAAGCAACAGTGCTGATGACTGGTGTTAGTGCTGTACAAGATGCCCAGTTGTAGCACAATCATTAAAGTACTAAAAATAAGAATACTAAAAAACAGTGTACACAGAATGTCTCACACCGTGTGAGGGTTCTATGACCACATTTTGGGTGTAAGATTTGTGGGAGGGAGGTATATAGTCACTACCTTCTAACAAGCATGTCCTAAGAGATTAAAGTTGGCTGAAATCAAATGTGTTAAGCTGAATGGTGCAGATATCATATAGCCTAGCTGCAAACCACAAAACAACATGCCAACTGTCTCTTTCAGTACCAGAAGGTTTCACAAGTACGTGAAGAAATAACCATGATGAAAAAAAGCATATTATTTTCCAAGTGACAACAACGCAAAGTGGTAATTATACTGGAGAAGCCAGACTTCTTTAGTTTGTTCTGAACCCTTGAGGCCACAGAAATATTATATTTAATAAACAAATAGAAAAAGTATGGGTCAGTGCATAGAAAGAAGTAGAACGACAGAAGGACACATTAGACAAAATACAAATTAAAAAATGCCATATCCAGAGGGTAACAATAGCTTTTAATTTTTATGTTGTCTAGACTGTCCTTCTACCTTTCTACATGTTTCTATGATTTCTAATTAATACATTGTCTGTTTCTTTATTACGTATCACTTGAGTTAGTTAATTGACAGATTATCCTCATTGCACATCAGACAAGTCCGTAAACACTTAGACCCATCTGCAGTATATCCCTCAGCTTGTGGCGACTGATAACACCAGTTCTATTTACTATCATCTTTGGCTACATGTATAGAGTTCATGTCTAGTGACACCTCTTTTGCCCTTAAGTTCTTGTAGTCTTTTAAATGTTGCTGACTCATCATCATCTCCTAAATCAATCTTCTCGACCTGCCTCCTTCCTTGACAGCATTGAGAATGTCGGCCTGGTCCACTGCTATTCACGTATCTATCAGTGCCCTGCCAGTAAGCTCATTCATTCCCTCCACCCCAGAGTGCCCTGGCACAAGAGTGCCCTGGCACACAAAAACAAAACTGATTCCTATCAGACAAGATTTCCTCAGTGACTCCAACCATTTTCTTTGAATCTATCCTGTCTTGATCTTCTTTAGCATGTCCATGGCATCCTGTTCTCATGATTCAGAAGATCATAAAGTGTCCAACACATTAAAAAATGACTGGATTAATCAACCAACAACCCATCTATTTAATTATTTACTCATCTACACCTTCATTTATCCAACAATTAGTCCCTGTAAGTTTCCATCTCACCTTCTAATCTAATTATTATTCTAATATAGATAATTAATATAAAATGGAATAAACAATCAATTTAATACATAGTATAATAATAATAAATACTCACATTCTACTCTGGCAAAAAATGAACAATTTGCTTTATTCAAACTGCCATCAATTGCTGAAGCTGTTACTATTATTATTTCAGATGTTGTAATAGGGGCACCATCTGGTGGGTCGTAGATAATGTTGACATATCCACTGTTATCAACTGCAGTGACTATTGTATTATTATATTTAATTTGTGGAATTCCCTGCTGTGATTTTGCAGAAACTGTCACTATATTTCTGGGGCAGGTAATGCTTGGTGGTACCTGATCTGAAAGTTAAATAATGATTATGATTATAATTTATTTCGGCATTTTCATAAAATATTTATGATACATTTTTTATTATGCCTAAATTACTTTATAATAGTTAATGGTTACATTTTTTTTTTTTAATAATGATAACACAAAATTTAAATACAATTTGAAATTTAGCAGCCTTACCAAAAATGGTTACATTAAATGTACATGTCGCATTATTTCCTGCTTCATCTTTTGCCACCATTACAAATGTTGTATTCTGTAAGTAAAAGATAAAGATTAATTAAAATGAAATTTTTTTAAAGTCATATAATCCAAAGATGTGTACTGAGAATCAAAAAATGATATTTTTTCATAAAGTAGATTAAATAGTGGAGAAAAATTTATGATTCTGTGGATTATGATGAGAGATTCATGCAGATACTTAATTTTGAGAAGAAATGTGGCAATTTTACACTTTTTGAGAAAAAGATTTGTCTTCACCTTTGACGTTGCCTGTGTTGAGTTGACCTAAGTTTAGTTAAGTTTTAAGAACCAATTTCATAGCACTCGGGACATTCCCATAAGTACTCTGTCCACATCATCAACAGCCAGTGAAGAGTTCCAACTCTGATGGTACCAAAAACAGTTTGACTGTAAGTGCCTCTTGCCTTTCCTCTTACTGTTCAATGTCAGCCAGATCCCCTAGTCACTACCCATTGCACCATTCTTTTCAGACCAAAGAGCCTTGACAACATCTAGCTTGTCCTGCACAAATTTACCACCAGGTGGCGTAGAGCCAGAAAGGCTGTACACCTGTTTATTTCCTAACACACCTGCTTGTCCCGGAGAAAATATCCAAAGGTTGCTAAATACCATGGATGTCTAAAGTTATGCATGCCACTCTGCACAAAGCATACCTTTCTCAGCATGACTCATGAGTCGGTTACAATCATAATATGTTTGTGCAGCTGATTCTCAAGTCAGCAGAAGGCTACACTGACCGCCTCTATCTCTATTTTCAAACCAGATTTTGTGATATCATACACCAGACTTTGATGTGCTAGGGGTCATCCATTTGTTCTGCTATGAACCCCCTTGCACTTCTTCTGCCTCCCAACACAGAGCCATTAGTATAGAAAATCACATCACCTGGGCAGGTATTTTTGTGAATTAGCCTTTGAATTTCTGATTCCACAGCACCTGCAAGCCAGTCATGTGCTGTTACAGGTTCAGCTTTTCATATTCAAGTAGCTTGAGCCCAAAAACAATACTTTTCTTCTCTATCCAAAAATAAAACATTTTTCTTTCATTTTTCTAAACTAGGGAATTTTTGTATTAACTCAGTGTGTCTGAATTGTTCAAATCTTTCTACTTCTGTACTGTTTGCAAAAACAGCGCTACTACAGGCATAAACATTATATTCCTTATGTTATTATTTACGTTACCATTTTGATAACAAATTCAATTTTCTCCATGACTGTTTATGATTCAGTCAATATACAATATGTTATCCAAAAAAAAGCATTACTTTGCCAAATCTGTTCAACACATTGATATCTGGTTTGACTGTAAGGGTGGGCATCATTCCTGAGTTGTCTGTGACAGTTGGAAGAGGCTTGGTAGCCGCAACTGGGCCAAAAGTTCCCAAATTAATGACAACAGGTCCCACAGGGCATGAGTGGAAGGTAGGAGGTTCAAAGTCTGGGGAAAAACATGTTTCTATGTAAACAATTCATAATTGTAAAAATTAAGTTATCAATATATTTTTCTTAATTTGTGTTTTTGTTTAAACTGTCATAATACTGAGTTCAAAATACTGAAAAGAGAAAATAACTTGTTGACAGTCTTTAAATTTACCCTCTGAAAAATAGCTCAATGTGAATATCAAAAAATATTATTTCAAGTAATACTTATAAAATCTTTACAGTATTCTTCTTCTTCTCCTTCTCCTTCTTCTCCTTCTCCTTCTCCTTCTTCTTCTTCTTCTTCTTCTTTTTTTTCTTCTTCTTCACTTCCTCTTCTACTGCTCTGGGTGTTGATGAAGATATAAAGTTCTGCTTCTTGCTCTTCTCACCTCGACCATAGACACATCATGCTGTTGTAGGGGTTCTCTGGTGTTATCTTTCTATGTTGTTCTTGATCTACCTCAGGCTCTTCATCCATCTCCTCTTTTGATGTAGGCCCTGTATGGTATGGCGTCATAAGGCATTCTCTCTAAGTGGGCTGACCATCTGATTTGCTGTAAAATTGGTTCTGTGTCAACTTTTTCTCTTATGACCTCATTCCACATTTTACTCTTCTGGTCACATTTGCAGTTCTTCTCAGGCGTATAATTTCCATGATATCTAAACAGTATTAAACAGTCAATAGTAAAGTTTTAAAAGCATACATATGCATAACATTTGAAAACAAATTAAACTTTAAACATCCCATTTATAACCTAGAAGGGTTTGACATAATAGTGTTGCTACTGCTGTTGCTACTACAATCTATCTTCTAGTATCCAAGAAAGGTGGCTGGATACACATACGAAATTCTCTCCTCAAGACTCGCTTCATTGCCTCTCTGGAGGGGGACAGTGTATCGGGAGGAAAAACCTGTCACTTGTCTTGAGGACTGATCACAGACTATATGGTCCCACCAGGCAATCACTATGCCACTGCTGCTTATTAGGCACAGTATCAGCTAGAATTCACTTGTTGAATCAATGTACACAGCCACTTTATTTTTAAATCATGCCTCCACCATCGCTTTTGTCTTTTAGTGTTTTAAATTAATCCTAGTGCCCGGCTAAAGTTTGAAAAAAAAAGTTCATGAACTAAATAGAGTTTCCGAGGAAAAATCCTATTTCAAAAACAATTATTAACAACTAATTAATTGTTTAAAATTTGAATTATCTACATTTGTTACATTTTTGTAACAAAATATAAAAATATGTATAGAGTAATCAATAATCAAGAACAGAGTAAATTATTCAATTGAATGCATTCCTAGGGGCTTAGAACAAACATGTATTTGGTGGTTCATGCCATGACCACATGACCTCCATCAATGAGGCTTACTGGACAATTTCAAGTCAACATGGCTTTAGAGAAGCTAATGGATTTACAAGGAAACCCTTCTGAATACTATATTTAGTTCATATAATGATATCCAGGATTCCTAAACACTACAAAGTTTTTCACAGAATTAATGACATTTAACTAAGTTCTTGAGAACAGGTCACTGCAGAAATGGCAACATTTCAATATCATGACTTGATGCAGTACATAACCTTTTATCATGTTTATTGATAAATGTTTTTTGATAAATATAAGTTTAAAAACAACTCAATCAATGTTTACATAACCTGTTATCATGTTTATTGATAAATTTAAGTTAAACAACAGCTCAGTCAGTGTTATCACTATTTACCAATGCATGTTGGTAGTGAGGCATTCCACTGTGGTCTCAGCTGAGGATAAGCTACACTTCGTTTACCACGATCTGAAACTTTCCGCTCTGAGAACAAAATAATTTTGTAATACATTAATTATGTAGTTATGGATGTATGCTTTGAGAGGCAGATATTATGACAGACTGGATGCAAGAAGTAGATTAGCAATCGCCCTGTGAGGGTTCCAATAGCAATATCTTTATGTGGATTCCAAGACCCTGTTTATGCAGGAAAAAGAACAGGCTTACTGCCCCATAGCACATATGTCATAAAAGGTGACTAATTAGTGGTTTTCTGTAATTTGGTGTGCTGGGCCAAAAGTTGTAGATATCGCAGCCTAGCTGTAAACAATCTGCCAACTGAACTTTCCAAGGCAAATGCAGAAAAAAGAAGAAGAAAAAGAAGAAGACTGGAAATATCTTTCATGAGAACTAACCTCTCTAAAAGCCTTGCCATTACATGAACTCCAGAAGGAAGACATAGATAAAGATAATCAAGAATTGGTAAACTATGGAAGCTGAAATGAAGAAAATACCACACATTACTATAGTACAGTTGCCATTAAACTGAGTAATGTGGAAATTTTCCTCAAGTGGGTTCTGGGAAAACAAGAATTGACTCACAGCCTTCCTAACAAGCATGTCATAAGAGTCGACTAATTAGGGATTTCCTTTGAAGTCAGAGTGCATCTGCCTGAGAGGCAATGAACTAACAGTCTGCATACATTAATGACATATGTAAAACCGATGTTACACAACACTAAGGTTCTGGAATAAGACTAAAGTCCAGAAGTGGACAAACAACCAGAACTTTTCGCTAGAGTTTATATTCAGTGAAGGCGAAGAAGAAGATAAAGGGGATGTCAACATCTGTTATATTATCATTATCTTGTTTGTACATTTACTACTTTTGACATTATCATCATGTGCAATGCTAAAAAGCACAGACGGTCATTGTTTGTCATCTCATACAACCACCAGAATCATGGATCTGGTCAGTGTTCTTGTTATGTCCTATCCAGGCAACTAAAACATTTGAATATTCATCTTTTTTCCCATCAAGCATGCTAGCTGTCACCAATTTTTCAACTTTATTCTTTCTCAAAACACGTTATCAAATATTGACTGTCTACATTTACAATGAAGAAAAAAAATCAACATCAAAACAACAGAAATGAAATTTATGCAACAAATCCTAAATGTAACTAGCAGAGACAGTCTCAGCAATGACACATCATGACATAAGTTGGAAGAGAACCAGTACTAAACCGCATATCAAATTGTTTGGAGATGTGTCAAAACTATTACCAGATGGTGCAATACAGACAGCCTTGTCACACAGACATAATGGAAGTAGAACTAGAGGTGAGGTCAACCATGCAAGATTTGGACAGATGAAGTATCTGAAGCCATGAATACCACTATCTACACAGCTCATACAAAGGTTCACATAATGCCTCTTTAAATCCTGATGCTGAAAAGCAGAATAGGACTAGGGAGGAAGAAGAAGACCTCATTTCTCTAATGAGTTTATGGTTTTAATTTCTTTAGGAGAACTGCCTCATTTGTTTTTCTATCATTCCAAATCTATTTTTACAACACATACATTACACATTTTAAGACTGTTCTTCTACATTTATGGAGATTGGGTTAAGAGTTATAAAAGCCATTTCTGTCTTTTAATATTCTTCATTCTTATCATTCTGGTCTTTGGACAACATTTGAGCAACAGTGATGAATCATTAGTCAACGTTACTATTCTAATGTGCCATTCTAATAAATGTATCTACAGAGGCATCTCTGGCTTAGGCATTCTGATGTAAAGGGCTTCTTTTCACGACTTTCGACATACTTGATTAAAAGTGCTAGACAGAAAAATTATAAACCAATCTGCACACTGTGGGTAATGTGGTGAGCATCATGCCAACCACCTTTACTTCCCATGATTACACCTGGCACCCATTTTTAGCTGTGACAACCTAGAAGCAAAGGTCATTCTGAATACTGCTTATAATTTCGAAATACTTAGTTTCCAGCTGTAGCTTATTTGGCAGCAGACCTCTCTGCTTTGATTTAGACAATGGTGTGGAGCTCCAACCGCTCTGCAACATCCTGTAAAGGATACCCGACTAATATTGTTAACAGAGATATGTTTATTATTGTAAAAGTACTGATTTTATTAATAGTCACTAGACTAGCTGTAGACAGCCCTTTCCTAGGAATGACACTGAGCAGTTAAGAGTCAACAATCAGGAAGCTGTAGAAAAGCAAAAACATAAATAATAACATTGTGAATACGTGTAAATAACAGACATAAAAGTAAAGGATTTGAAGAAGAATGACTGGACAACCACTAGCATTTCCAGGTTAATGCATCTGAAAACAAATACTTGAGGAAATTGATGTACATTAAATGGGATGAATTCAAGAAAGAAGATAAATATCTGACAACCACTGATATCAACATAAGACAAAGAAGATGGTGATATAATGTTGGCATCCTGAAGAGAAGTGAACACAGAATCACCAAAGAGGAGCTAAACTAGGAAACACATGGAAAAGAGGACAACAAAAAGAAGCACAAAGATCAACATTAATCTGAGAGGTCAAAGGTGCTGCTCTGGATTATTAGAGTTTTAAAAAAAAGAAAGTAAAGATCCCTGTTTACGCCTTAGGGGCATGGGGCATATGGGAAGAGCACCCACATTTTTACAGACCGATCAGCACTAGGTGGGTAATGTGGTCTTTTTCACCACGACACACATCCTGGTACCCATTTAAGGCTGGGTCAACCCGTGAAGCCTCATACCATGATGAAAATCCACACAGCCAGCAGTGGATTTCGGTCGTGGTATGCTGGAATTATGAGTTGGACTCGCAATGCCTAAGCCACGAATTTTGCGTCTGGATTAGACTCATATACCAAAAAGATTGCACAGGATGAAATGGAATAGTAGAATAGACCAAGGATTCCCATATGACATCTAAATAGCACAACTGGATGGTGATGAAAGTAAACGATCTTTTGTTTTTGTTTTTCACACACTGAGCAGTAGACTTAAATTCTATACATTAACTAATATTTGGAGGGTGATGTGCTTAATATCATGTTGGCTGCCTTTACATCTCAGGACTTTTTCTGGTATTCACTTCAGGCGGAGTCAATCTGGAAGTCCCAGATCAATTTTTAAAACGGCCTGTTTAGAATTTGAACCCAAGATCTTCAGGCTAGCAGGCAAGCACAGTAATATATAGAATATTGTTACATTTTAAAAAGATTCAAATACTAACCTATTGTTTGTGTAGGGGATGGTTCTATCTGCACCTCACAGTAGTGGATTAATGGATTATATACTCTTCCAGGAAGACATATCCACCGTTTACTGGATACTTTGAAGTTTAGTGGAACTGAGAGATTAGCCTTACAAGTGGCTGACAAAGTGGTTATCATTGTAGAAATAGGCTGTAAAATGGCTGATTTCAAATATTTGTAAATTTGCTGGATACAGTCTTGTGTTTCCGGCTTGTTGAACTGCAGGTTAATCAATATCACTGGAACGGTGATGTTAACCTGGGAAGTGAATAAAATGATAACATTTAACTACAATAAAAGAACTGTAACATTTCTTCCTCTTCTGCTTCTTCTTCTTATTCTTCTGCTGCTCCCTTAAAAGGTTGTTAGCACACTCAGTTATATTTTACAGATAGGCTGCAATATCTGCACCTTTCGTCCTAAAATATCCGATTTTTGCAAACCCGTGAATAGTTGCCTTTTACAGCAAGTTTCTAAGAGTTGCATAGAGACAAATTCTCTCTTTTCCCTCCCCAAAATTGAGCCATGAAAACCACACAAGAACTTTGAGTATTTACCAGTTAATAATTCTGTTCCACTGCCAAATAGAAGTTATACAACTTGGCTGTAATCTTTGCTCCTTTTTGCCCAAAACTTTCAATGTCAGCAAATAAATTAGTTGCCTTTTATGACATGCTTGATAGGGCTGCAGTGACTATCCCCTTTCCATCTATCCCCCCTTCCTCCCGACCTCCACTTCCTTCCCAAATAGGGTTCCAGACCCACATATGAACTTTGAATAATTAATAACTTTCAGCTATTGCCTAAATGGAGGTTGGCCTCAGTGGATAAGTGCATTCACTACTGTCTTTTAAAATATTATATGGTGAAGCTCAAACTCTTTCACAGCCTAGCTTCTATAGGACTGTTTAAAAGCCTTGAAAACAAGTTTTAAACCAGCCACAAGGAAATCAAACCCTGGGTCACAGAGGATTGTGAGACATATTCACTAACCTCTAAGCCAAAAGTGTTCTTGCAAACAAGAAAATAATAAAGCAGGATGACAGCAGTAGTGATTATAAAGACAACCATGATGAGAATAAACACACAAGCTCAACAACAGAGACACATCAGCACTACACCTAGCTAATCCCTTACCCCTTGACGTCCAATAGTTATATTTCCTTGATCTTGCAAAAACGTAATAATTTTAGTACCATTGCATATAGTTCCTTTCAGCAGGCCATTTTGAATTTCTTTAAATATATCTTTCATCAGCTGTTCGGTGGATGTTTCAATCACATGTTTGCATGGGATCTCCTCATAGGTCCCTGTCACTGCAATCTCTATCCTTGTTGAATGCAGAGGTAAGCTTTCTGTAGAAGAAAATATCACAGTCTTGATGTTAACAGCTACTAAACAGTTATGACTTAGAATTTTTTCTTTGAGTGGTATCACCTTGAAATTATTGGTACTTATAATTATAGGTTTGATCAAGGTGTGGGTGTTTTAACAGCAGACTATATTACATTGATCTTAACACTGATATGAGTGTCCACATTTTCAGAAAGAAATGACAAACAAGCGAACTCAAAATTGCCTAGTGAAACCACGAACAGCCAACAAATTGTAGGGTTAGTCTTCACATCCTGTAAAGGATATGCAACCAATTTTAATTATGGGATAACAGTTTTAGTTAGAACACACAGACCCCCGTGTGGGTTCCGGGGCCCTATTGTGGGGAAAACAAGAATAGACCCACTGCCTCCCCAAAAGCATGTCGTAAGAGTCGACTAACTGGGGAGCTTCCTTTGAAGTCGGAGTGCATCTGCCTGAGAGGCAAGGAACCAGCAGTCTGCATTCAATTGAATCAGATCTGTAAAACTGATGCACATGCAACACTCAGGTTCTGGAGCATGACTGCAGTCCAGAAGTGGACGAACAACCAGAACTTTACGCCAGAGTGTACAGCTGGTGAACACAAAGAAGAAAGAAGAAGAACACACAGAAAATGTGTATGTGTTTGTCATGTCTTTAAGTTATTGGTCTAATTTTTATTTCTATTTACTAAGATTTATACTTGTCTCTACAATACATTAACAAAGGCATTTTATTTTTAATTTTGATCAACTAGACGATAGTGTTATACAGTGCTATGAGGAGGCATGAGACTCACAGCCCATGGCGATGAGGAGAGTGACTAGTAAGACCCACCCATGCTGAGAAAAGTCTTCCACAATTATAGCATAGGATTTCAGGACCATTGTTGTCAACATTTGTGTTCAGTCTTTTCCTTCTCAGACGCTCAGCTCTCTTCCTTCATGCAATCATTTCTTCCTTCCTTCATTCTCATTCCCTTCCTGATGTGCCCCCTTCACACAACACAGTCCATGACATTTTGTTCCCAAGAGTCCACTTCAACTGAACAGTTGATAACTGAACAAAACAGATAAATAGGTCCAGAAATGACAAATGCACTCAGTATTCCGCCAATTTCTTAAGTAGTCAATTACAAGTTCACTTGCTGATAGTACCGGGGCAACATGAGTAAAAGTTCATATACATACTTCCTGTACATTGTGTACCAACCTCATCTTCTGCTCATTCCCTGCTGTATCAGTCTTGACAGGTGTAGATGTGCCGTTTGTTCTGCTGCGCTATGCGCTCCATCCAAGTGAGATTCCTATCATGTCTACTTTATCATAAAGTAAAAGCTTGTTACAATATCTTTCTATGAAGTCACAGTCTTAACAACAATTTCCTCTTCACACTTGTTTGCTCCGTATAGTCCTAGGACTAATATCTCTGAAGTCCTTCCAAGTGACTGATCTAATTTATAATTTATTAGAGGCCTCACTTGTTGTTACAAACATCATGTTCAGTTACCAAGTAGAACTAATATTATCATGTTCAGTAAGTCTTAAAAATATGAAATAAAAATATAGTTACCGTTAATACATTTAAAATTAGACTTGTCAGTGACATAACCATGAGTGCAGTAGAGATTCATTTTAGAAGTATCTGATCTAAATCCATGAGCACTTAAAATCAGCACTGGACACTTGAAATTAGACATCCTAGATGCAGTAACAGAAAGAGTTTTCTGAGGTGGTTCACGAAACTGCAATGAAGTGAAGTTGGCACACTTGCTCATGCGCGAGAAATCCACACTTTCTTGAAGGGGTATCAAGTTCACAGTAACTTCAGCAATCACCTGTAGATTAAATGTAACTGTTAGTCACAAAAGTGTATTTCCTCACTATAATAATGATTGTCCTTGTATTTAAAGGAAAAGCAAGATGGGCATAAAATCAGATTAGAACTGGTGCCATTGGTATTGGAACTCTGTGGTGGCTGTTGAAGATGGGGATAGAGCATTTATGGGAATGCCCCAAGTGCTGTGATGTCGGTTCTTAAATCAACTCAACTTAGCTCATTTACCAGGTTTCTTTCTTGTCACAAATCTGGTGAATTAATGTGACTCTAATAATATATTAAGCAAAATATTGTACTTTCTCAAATGGATTCTACAGAACTTACATCAACATATAAAGAAGCACAGCAATTAATTCTTTTAACTTCTTCTTTTCCTTCTCCCTGCCAGTGGTTTTTTTTTTTTTTAGATTAAAAGGCCACGGGCTTTTATGAAGACTGTGGTGCAACATCTGACCTTTACTGGTCCATACAGCTGGGTTTCAATATAAATTTCAAATGGCCAGACCTGGGTTCTACCTACTGTATGTTGAGAGTACGTCTGCAGCACATTTTTAGTATTCTGAGATGCTTGTCCATGAGGGGAAAAATTATCAGTCTTTAATCTTAAATTGTACATATTTCGCAATCTAAATACAATTGTATGTTTTTTTCAGGTGAGAAGGCTGACTGGGTCTTCCGGATTGTGTTCTGAATTGGAAGTGTTCCAATGGGTTCTCAAGGCTGCTTTGATTATCTTTTTTTTTTTTTATAATTTTTTTTTTTATCTGTCCCCGTCACACTTTACATATTAAATAGGAAAACAGATTTGAGATTTGCCACTTGAGATGGCTGATGCACTAAAAGACTGAGATCATAAGGAAATGCCCACTGCACTCTGATGATGATTGCGATGTTGCTCTCTCAGTGTTCTCTGGCTTTTTCCTAGAGGATTATACTGTGGTTGACTCATGACGAACTGATGCACACAGATGTTATTGAGGAGACACAATAGCAGTTTATATCTTTATTACTGAAAGAAGCCAACCTGGTTCAGTCACTGTCAGCTACTCTCTAGCAAGTTCAAATATTCAGCAGGTAACAATGACAAAGTTCCTCGCCGCTGTTTACAATCATTCGCATTCGCTACCTCTGGCATCTTCACATCTCATTCATGCCACATGTACAGGTATAAAACAAGCATCTCCAGCCGCTGGCTGTTCAGCTCCACCATCAGGTTAGTTGTTGACTGGATTCTGGCTTGGCGGTCATCTTGTTGAATTCAGTCTCCTCCACATTGTTCAGTTATACAAGTCACATTCATGCTCTTATAAAAACACAACCTCTCACTCTGGCTGGGAATCACACACTTGTTTGGAACATCGTCCAATCTTTCAACCTTTTTACTCAGTCCGTAGTCACTTGAGCACTCGTCCTACAATTTGTGCTTCTGCGGGTATTGGTGTTCTCATGCATTTCTCTCTCAACCTATATTTAACCTTTTTACGTAACTAGAAACTCTGTGTGGAAATTCCCCTCATTAAAATGATTGTGAAAACATAACATAATATACAATTAGTTGTGAATACTTTAGAGGACACTGCAGAACCAAACCCAACATTATTTGGCTGTTTAGTTAGTTTTCCTATGCAATTTTACAGTCAGTAGTTTGCCACTGTTTTCTGAATGATCAGCTCTTCATACTATCGTCAAAATCAATGCAAGGTAATCCCCTGCCAAATCGCCTGCTGCAGGAATCAAACCAGATTTTTCAGCATTGCAAAACACATTTGTCTAAGCCACAGTCACTGACTATAAAATAAAAAAGGTATTTTTAAACAAATATAATTTCTTACCTTTTTATCATTAATAGTAATACTGACATCCTTATCTATAACCGTATAAATGTCGCTGAACATCCTCGGGTGTAAATTCTGCTCTACCATGGAAAAGACTCTTATCAGTGCTGCTTTATATTCTTTAATACACTGATCATCTATCTGGTCATCTGGACTGCTAGAGGTGAATGTTCCAGCAAATTTCATTTGTACATTAGGAATTGTAAAAACTTGCACTGGAGGATGGGTAGTAACCAATAATGTGGTGGCATTATCTGGTGAACTCTCCTTTGTTGAAGAGTGAAAGCACCTGTATATTAAATGTATTAGTGTTGACAACTTTTTTAAGAAAAATTATGAACATTTCAAAAACAATTGTTATTGTGCGAATATTTTACATAGCCAATTACTAAAAATATTTGACTTTTTCCATCATAGCAACCATCTGAATATCATCATTAGTTGTTAAAGAAAACAGTTTTATATGTTTTTGCAGATATGCCATTAATTCATGAGCAGCATCTTTTCCCTTCTTTAAACAGCCTAATGTCCAGACACTTAGAGTGTCACATGGTATGTGTGTTTCATCTGTCTCTTACACAATTCTTTCATTCATTC
Source organism: Candidula unifasciata (assembly GCA_905116865.2). Classification (NCBI taxonomy): domain Eukaryota; kingdom Metazoa; phylum Mollusca; class Gastropoda; order Stylommatophora; family Geomitridae; genus Candidula; species Candidula unifasciata. The sequence continues at coordinate 162,745 of CAJHNH020000099.1, forward strand.
TTTCTCTGTGTGCCACCCTCACCCCCAATCGATTATTTCACTCAGACATTACAACTCTCTTACTCTGTCACTCAATCTCTCAGTGACTCTCACTATCTCTCTCTCTCTCTCTCTCTCTCTCTCTCTCTCTCTCTCTCTCTCTCTCTCTCTCTCTCTCTCTATCTCTCTCTCTCAGACAACAGGTTTGTCAAAGACATTCAGAGAATCACTGTCTCCACCTCGCTGATGTGTTTTCTCTCATTAGCATCTTCCCTTACCCGCCCTCCTTCTCTCTCTCTCTCTCTCTCTTTGTCTCTCTCACACACACACACACACACACACACACACACACATACTCACACACACACTCACACACACAAATATAATGAATAGTAACAATGTACAAATATCCTAACCAGCTAACAAGAGTCACACACAAATAAATTCTCTTTAAATATGCAATTAACCTTGAAGCAAAGGTTCACAGAAAGAAATCTCAATCAAATGTGTAATTAACATTCAGGAAAGAAATTGTCAGAAATGAATCTTCAATCAATTCTTTATTAACATGAGAAACCTATATGAAAGAATCATTTAATATGTAATGTATCTTACTCAAGAAATTTAAACAATATGTCTTTACTAGCAGTAAAGGGCAGTATATGATGGATTCTGGGGTTGTGGGGTGGGGGTGGGTGATGAACCTGAGGATTTTCAGCCCCTTATTTAGTGCAGTGACCATGGACTATTCAGGTTAGGGTTTTATTTTTTGCCCCCAACAAAAAAATCCATCCCATAACCAATGATTTCTTCTTTGTGCTCACCAGCTGTAAAATCTGGCAGAAAGCTACAGTTGTTTGTCCACCAATGGACTTTAGTTTTGTCCCAGAACCTAAGGGTTGCATGCCCATGCATTTTTTACAGATCTGGCTTGCTTGTATGCAGACTCTTGGTTCCCTACCTCTCAGGCAGATGCATTATGACTTCAAAAGATGTCCTCAGTTAGTCCACCCATATGACATGCACTTTGGGGAGGGCAGCAGACTATTCTTGTTTTCCCTATAATAGAGCTCTGCAACAAACATGGGGAACCAAGGAATCCACCTGGGTCTTCTGAATGACAGCCCAGCTTCTTAATGGCTCAGCTTAACTGCTCTTCCTCCAAATACAGAACAGAACCCCTACCCAATGTGTAATTACAAATAATTTAAGACAAATACAGAATAGAATCCCTATCCAATTTGTAATTACCATTAATTCAAGACAAATACAGAATAGAATCTCTATCCAATGTGCAATTTACATTAATTCAAGACAAATACACAATAGAATCCCTATCCAATGTGTAGCCAATGATAACACATGAAACTTACAGAAAAGCATCCTCATCCAATGTGTAACCACTGTGGCAGCTCCATCCCTGGTATGTCATGTTAAATCCTCGCCCAGTGTAGTTGACAAACCTGCAGTCTGATAATGATGTCTCTTTCTCTACCTTCTCAAGTTTCTTTGGCAGTTGATCAGCAGCAAAACCCTGAAAGTCGCTCCCACAGGATGCAACACTTGATTTACTGGAGGCAGTATAAGTTATGGAGAACCTGACGAATATCTTTGCCTGTGTGAGAATAAAAATACAGGATCGTGTAAATATATATAATAGTGTCAATAAGTAGCAGAAATAGTATTTACATAAATAATATCCTGTTAAAATCGTAGGGTAATAATTGGGGGGGGAGGGGGTAGTCAGGGGGAGAGAGAGAGACACGTGCGAGCACGCACACGCTCACAGGCACACACAGACAGACAGACAGAGACAAGTTCCAGGAATTTGTTAGTTGTGTAGAAGTAATTAACAATGCAATTATTTACACAACTTTACTGCCCTTTCAGTGCCAATTTTAAGTGAATGAACAAGAAAATAATTAGCCGGTGCCAGGCCAGGAGAATACCATGGAAACTTCCAATAGATATTCCAACTTTTGAGGAGATTTTCTTGACACTAAGTCTTCTTCAGCACAAACAATGTTAGGAACAGGTTCAATGTTTTTTGTGTTGTTTATCCTGGTTCATGGAGCCCACTATGTTCATCGTCATCAACACACATAGGGCCTTTGAGGAAACGCTTGCATCACTAAAAACATTTGCAGTTTCTTCTTTGCTGTATCATCCGATGCTTTATAAGCAAACTTACTGACTCTGAGGCTGACTTCTCAGGCAAGACTCATTTGTGTATTGCTTAACCAAACAGTTTTCAACTAGGATGATGCTACATGCACAAGACACAAACAAACATCTGTAACTTCTGTTTGAGAATAAATGTGAATGTCATATCTGCCATGTTGTTTGGTCAAAGTCATTATCTAATGAAACTATAATCGTCATGCTAATTCCAACATGAGTCAAGTAAATTTGTTTATGTGGTATAACACATCCAATTTTATCAAACAACTAATTAGTCACCTTTTACAACATACTTGTGGTCAGGAAGGAGCAGTGAGTCTATTTTTTTTGTTCACTCAAAATGGGACCCTTGAACCCACAGGGAGAGAAAAAACCAATACATTTCAAACAAAGATATGTAGTATAAGAGGTATAATAATGTGGATAAAGATGATAACCTATCTTAGCTGTCATGGATGGAAGAGGAGACACAAATATATAGAATAAGACAATTGTGGAAGATATTTTATGCAGAATAACATCTTAAATGTTTATATGTGCAACAACACTGAGACTGCTTACCCTTGTGCCTAAAAATCTTATGTTTCCAGCAGACATCTCTAGAGAAGCATCAGGAGCATCCTGGCATGCCAGACTGCCAATCCTGTTTACAAAGTCATGGAGTAGCTCATTTACTTTGACATTGATGCTGGTGTGGACAGTATCAATGCATGAAATGTTGGCAAAGCTCCCCCAGATGTAGTCATTAATCTCCACAGAGTAAACAGGAACTGATACTGAAGACAGAATTAGTTTATTTCATTAGGTTTAGTTTTAATCTGAGGATTGATTTCATTACACACATAGGCTATCCAGGCGGCGTCCGTGGCGTAGGCGTTGCGAGTCTGACTTGTAATCCAACCTACGATCGAAACCTACTGCTGGCTGCATGGATTTTTATCATATGGGGCGTCGCAGGTCTACCCAGCCTAAAATGGGTACCAGGATGGCTGTCCTGGGGAAGTAAAGACGGCCGGCGTAATGCTGACCACATTACCCATCCAGTGCCAATTGGTCTATAAAAATATGAGACGCTCTTCCCATATACCCGATGCGCCTAAGGCGTGAAAAGGGATCTTCACTTTTATAGGTTATCCAGGCTGTTATAGTGATAAACGTCTACAGGCAGACTTACAGAAAGGTAGACAGACAAGTAGTCAGGCAGGCAAGAAGAATACATAGACAGACACAGGTAGGCAGATATGCAAAGGTTACATAGATACTGTAGTCAGTAAACAAGTAATAAAGTCTGACTCAGTTAACAAATCAACAAAAATAAACAACAAAAATTAAACAGGCGGAGGGATGGAGGAAATATGACTGAAGTGACTGCTGAAACATACAGACTTCTCTTAGGAATACACTTTAATCATTTCTTTTAAACATTAATGTCTCTAAGAAGAAGAAGATTAACTATTTTATACCAACCAACTCATCCTACATTCACTGTTTTGTTCAAAGAATGCTTACTTATATCTTCTTTTATAGTAAATAGTTACATTAATTCATTCTAACCACTAGTTAACCTCTTAAGCTATGCTCCGAATAACGGACACATATTACGGCAGCCATAAAAATGCCCTGACAGGGCCTCATTAGGTCATGTGTTGTAAGCATTCAAAAACTTGAATTCGAAAATAATAAGGAACAAAAAATAAGGGAAAATTAAATCAAGTACTTACTGATAATTGACGCCTTTATATCTGAAAATTGTGGCACAGAAGTTGCAAATAGTACCCGAAAATCTGCTGTTTGTGGCTGTTTTTGTGGCCACCATAATATGTGGCCGTCATGCGGAGGATAGCCCATACCGCCATCGCCGAGAGGATCCCCCGCGCAGCTAGGCGCGGCGTGCTGGAGGGGGGGAGCTAAACTAGATCGCTCGACTCACAAGCAAATAAAATGAGGAAGCTGCATGAGATGCAGTAGCTGCTGCTCATGAGTTCCAGCCAACTAGTTTAGTCCCCCTCCACGCTGCACGTAGCGGCATGGGAGGAAACTCTCAGCGGCGAGTTTAACTCAGCGGTTAGCTGTGTTTGGCGACATCATCGCTGAAAATGTATCCCACTTGTACCGCCTGATTTTTTTTGCATTTCACGACATCAACACCAGAAATTTATTCCTACTTTTGCCACGGTGATTGAGGCCCTGTCAGAGTGTTTTTTTGCCGCCATAATATGTGGCTGTTATTCGGAGGATAGCCACCTCTTGCCATCCTGTAGCGTTATTATTAACTTTTCTGGATTCAAATATTAGCTATTTTTAACTAGAACTTTTCAAGATTTAAAGATTTAATTACAGGCTGGTACTGAAAGAGTTAACTTACAATCAATGCTTGGCACTGATGGTCCTTGAACTACAGTGATTGTATGTTTTTCTAGAGCATGTGTGGTTAGGCAGTCTGTAGTGTTGATATTTCCTCTGAAGGGGCCATCACTCTGTGACCAGTTGCCTGTTGTAACCTGACTTGTGTTAACCTGATTCTCCTGCAAGACAAACTTATATCCCTTAGATGTACAGTTTACAGCAGCTGACCAAGGGGAGTCAGTTGTGTGCTGAACAGTTTCACTTCCAGTGAATGTCTTTCTGGAAGCTTCTTCTAATGGATTACGTGTTGTTGAATATCCAATATCCTTATTTGCATGACTGGGTGATGCTGACGAAGATGGCATTTCACGTGAATGCTCCTTTGTGGATTTTATTTGATCACTGAAATCATGACTTTTTGTATGAGGCAGCAATGCTGACGACTGGCTTTGTCTAATGAATGATGTAGGATCACTTGTCAAGATGACTGGAACAGTCATTTCAGGGCTTTGTGTAGTAATGGTCAAGAGTTCTGTTGTTATAGAACCAATTTTGTCTGAAGTGGCTTTCTGTTGTGATGTTGATTTCTTTGAAGTTGTTTTTTGAGAATTATATGCTTCATAATTCAGACTTGTAGAATGTGAGGTTAAAGGCATTTCAAGTGTTGTCTGTGCTGAAGCCTCATGCCTTGTAGATGTTTCAGTCTGCTGTATTGTGCTCGTTTGATCAAATGTCTTTGCATTCATAGTTATCATTTTAGTATTCTGTAATTCAGTGGTTGTAGGGGATTTAGGGTTTGCATCAGTTGTCACTGAAGGTGTCTCCGCTGATGATGTTGAAGATGTTTGTTTTGATGAAGTACTGTCAAGGAATTCTGTTACCACATGAATGTGAGGTGATGCTAGGGTAGAAAGCTTCTCCGACTGGGTGTTTGTTTGAGTGGCTGGCATAGTTATCACATGTGGGTATGTCACAGATATAGTCTGCTTTTCACTATCTCCATTTGAACTTGGTAGTTCTGTTGTGTCCAGTGTTTCTATTCTTTCATATATGCAATCTGAAATGAACAACACCTGTTTTTTTATACAGGAATTTCACATTTATGCTTGAATATCACATATAATCTTTAAAAAAAAAAAAACTGAATTTCCATTAATAGACTGATCCATGCATCCATCAATCCATCCATCCATCCATCCATCTATTCTTCCACCTATTTGTAGAACATCAATCTCAGCAAGCAGTCAGAAACTCTAATTATATTGCCAATCCTTTGCTGCATGAATTTCTTTTTAAAGCGAAAGGTGTCTTAAACATTTTAGAAGAAAATAACTGAAAACACCTATCCACCTCTTCTTTTTTTTTCCTCCTAATTCTTCTTCTGCTTTTTTCCATTTTCTTATATTTTTCAATTTCTTTCTCTTCTCATTATTACTATGTTGTTATTATTGTTCCAGTTGTGGAATGAACTTGCTCTATTCGTGAACTGAACTTGTTTCAAACATGAACTGAACTTGTTCCAGTTGTGAAGTGAACTTGTTCCAATCATGAACTGATCTTGTTCCAGTTGTGAACTGAACTTGTTCCAGTTGTGAACTGAACTTGTTCTGATCATGAACTGAACTTGTTTCAAACATGAACTGAACTTGTTCCAATTGTGAACTGAACTTGTTCCGATCATGAACTGAACTAGGTCTACATAAATTAGAAACAGACACTGTTCTTCTAAGCCACTCTATCCTGTTTTTAAAAAAAAACCTAATGAAACCAAGTAGGATACTGACCTTCCATACAAGATGGCAATATTTCTTGTCCGCAAGTCTGTTTCTCATTCTCCAACCTCAAGCCTGGCTCACACACCCAATGGTCATTAACGGTTAGTGCTGAATGCAGACTCAAATTAACTGATGCACACTTGCTGTTTTGGCTTGCTAGATGCAAGGGCTTTAACTTATCTGGCAAGTGTAACAGCAACTGCTGGTGGCAGGAGCAGGTGGAAGAAAGGTTTTCCGATGACAGACGCAGATCAGCAGCAAAGCTGAACTGAAAAGGTTTAGGTTTAAACAACAGATCAACATCATGGCACAAGGGTAGTAACTCATAAATGCTCCGTTCTACTTCTAACTAAAGCCTGAGTCGAAATATTCTCAGCACAGCGCACGAACTCCGTAGCACTGGTAAGGATTCTGAAATAAACACTTTGGGCAGATTTTTAACTCAAAATTTTGCCCGGGCAGCGTGATTAGGCTACTTTTTTTTCAATTTCCAACTGGCAAGGTAAGTTTTATGTGTGCAACAATACACACTGGCGTCTGATCTTACTACCCAGAGACCAGGGGACATTTCTAGAAGTCCACATGAAAAAATCCTAGCCTTCACCAGGACCTGAACCCGGGAATCCCAGCACTCAAGGCGGGCGCCATGCCTTGAGACCACACAGCCACCCCCTCCCCCCCCCAACCCCCGTTAAACAGGGTATATGGGATATGCCCTGTTGGTTTGCCATCCACTGTGAGATTTTTGAATTTCAGGATTTTAAACCTTCAGGTAGCTGTCCATAAGGAACACATAGCTTGCATGTACCCTACAGGTAGTATTTCTTTCAATTTCTCATATATCTTTTACTATCAACTACAGAATTTGAGAAGTTCAAGCACATTTGGTAATTTTATCAGAAGCAGGTATGTGAGAAATCAAAATGTATGCCTCACACATTGTGAAATGTGTGCTTATGTTTGATCATAATTATTTTTTGCAGTAAACACCAACTAGCTTTACATTTTGTTTGGAATTATTCTCAAAGCAAATATGGTGTCTTGGATTTCTTCTGACACATGTAGATGTTATATTATATTAACTCTGTGTATCTGAATTATTAGTGTAGTTATTTATGTCTCATGATGTCTCTCATCTTCTTCTTCTTCTTCTTCTTCTTCTTCTTCTTCTTCTTCTTCTTCCTGACTACCAGCTGTAAATTCCAAGCGACAGTTCTGGCTGTTGGCCCACTTCTTGACTTTAGTTCCAGAACCTGAGTGTTGTGTGCACATCTATTTTAAAGGTCTGACTTATTTGTATGCAGACTCTTGGCTCCTTGCCTCTCAGACAGATGCACTCTGACTTCAAAGGATGCCCCCAATTAGTTGACCTATGACCTGCTTGTTGGCAAGACAGTGGGTCTATTCTTTGTTTTCCCAATAATAAGGTCTAGAAACCCACATGTGGAGCCTCTCTGTAAAACTTCTGAAAAGAGATAAGTATTTATAATTGTGACCATGAGAAAGAGTTATGGAAAATAAAGTGAGAAGATTCTTGAAAGCTGTTAGATATCACAGGTTGTGGAGAGGCTTCATTGGTTTTCCAAGTCAGAGGCACTTGATGATGATGATGATGAAGATAAGGAAAATAATTTATTGGGGTTTTAAAACAACCCCAGCATGTAAAAACTGCCATTATTAGTCACTGAAAGTGTTTCTTAAATAAGGAAGTTTTATTGATGTATTCAAAATGTAAGGAAATAGTTTGGTTTAAAAAATAGTGTTTCATAAGAAGGCCATTTTAGTGATATATTCAAATTATAGTCAGATATATTGGTCTTCTTTAAATAATTAAAGCCTAAAAAATCTTAGAAGTAAGGTATCAAGGGTAACTTACAGAGGTGAAGGTCAGATTGCTTGAAATATCTTTCTGAATATCCATGGCAACATTTAAGCCAGGGCAAAGTTGTGTCATTGCATTAAGCCACTTCTTGAGGATTACTTCTGCATTGTAAGTTTCAATACAGACTCTTGTCACATTGACTAGGCCAACAGGGACAAAATGGCCAATAAAGGTAAATTCTATGGATGGTTTAATAGTTGATACTTTTGACTGTTTGTGGGCAAGGCACTTGATGGGATATTGATCTGAAATTTGACACACACACAAATAATAAATGAACACAAAATTCATACAATTTATAGTTTTTAGAGCAAAGGCTCTCCTTAATACTGTCAGACCCAGCACTTTCTGCTGGTATTATTTTCCCAGCTTGCTATGATGGCTTGTTTACAATGTTGAATGTTGGAATAAGAATCGATATCACAGCACTCAGGACCTACCACAAGTGCTCAGTCCCCATCTTCAGCAGCAAAAGAAGAGTTCCAATTCCGATAGTACCAGTAACCGTCTGATTGTATATCAGTCTAATCCTTCCCCTGAGTGTTGAGCGTCGGCCAGATCCCCTGGTAACTCCTCGCAGCACCACTCTCCTTAGACCATAATGATCTATCTGCGCCTCCGCACTGTTCACTCGCTCCCAAAGGGCCTTCACAATATCTAACCTGTCATACACCAATTCACCACTAATGGTGTTTATGGGAAACACAGCTAACAGAATCAGTTTCTTTAGTAGCCCTGCATACTTTAAGCAGGACCATGAATGACTGCATTTACTAAAAATAGTATTCAGAGGGACTTCTTGTGGGAAGAAAACAAAAAACCAGCTTTATTTATATAAATTCTGATGTCATATTTCTCCTTTTAGTCTACAGATACAAGGGGGACACGGTTTAAGTAATTGTCATGCTATAAGTGTTATTCAAGGGTCCAAAAGACGTGTCAAATAATTCTGTGCTGCAGTAACTTTTACTGTTTTATTGCTCTTCATTGGTATGGCATTTGTGTTGTTGCTTTTTTGTTTTTTTTGTGTGTGTAAATGAAGTTTTTTATTATATATTTTTCCAGTGACGGTGTAAAATTGAATCATTCAGGGAATTTAACCATATATATTTTAAACATACAGAGTTACTTTGAACTTCACAGTGTCACTATGAACCCAAAATTTGTATTTTAAATCTCACAATCTTACTCTGAACCTCCTAATATCACTCTCAACCTCATAATGTTACACTCAAATTCACTATATCACTATGAATTTCTATTAGTGACTAAATTCTTCTTCTTCTTCTGGGTTCGACATCAGTCATGCTAAACACTGAGTCCCGTCTGGGTCACAAATAGGATTGTGCGTTTAAGGTCGCCACCGGTCCCCCATAGCTTCTCTTTCAATGTGGCTCCCTTGGGCCAGATGCACAGTCTTTGCTGGGAGAGGTTAGGGCAGTACTGTAGTATGTGCCCAGGGGTCTGTCTTTCTGCTCCACAATCACAGGCAGCAGATTCTTTTATGCCTATCCTGTACAGATGTGCTCGAAGACAACAGTGTCCAGTCCGAAGTAGTGACTAAATAAAACACCAGTTAACGAGATGCTTACTTGATAAATGATAGCCTTTGTCAACACACTTAAATCTGACTAAGGATCCCACTGGAAAACCAGGTGTGTACTCTAATACTGATCTCTGTGGTGGCTGACCAGGGTGCAGACAAGACCGCGCTGAAGGAATAATATATGTAAAATAACATTTATTAACAGATGATGGGAAAACAAGCAATTTTTTTCAATATGTTGCCTGGCAAATTCAAGTGTATCTCGTCAGGTATATTACTAGATAATTTATTTCCTAAAGCAGAAATTACGTTGAGGTGATTCGAATGCATTACCTGCTCAGCAGGCAAGATTGCTAGTTATGTGCTATCTCAGTTCCTTCTGTTGACAATAAAATTGTTAAACCTTTAGAAAATTAGCAGCCTAGCCAGTCTCTATATGATGTGCTGATTCAGACCTATATGCGTCCTACTGTACTTCCCATTTATGAAGTTCCTGTATCAGTCTTGTACCCCCTGCTGGTTTCTTAGCTTGGAAAAGGAGCTCTGTAACACAGTCAATAATGAGATAATACTTAGGTGCTAGACTGAGAGAAAATTTTTAAAACGTCTGTTTTCCATTCAGTGCTCCGCAGACAACCCATTTAAAAAGTCTATCATATTATTCACACACACACACCCGCGCACGCTCGCATGCACATGCGCGCACGCACACGCACACACATACAGACATGCACACACGCTCACACTCACACACACACATGTGTGCATGTATGCACGCACACACATACACATGCATGTATGTACTCACATGTGCACATGTGCATACACACATGCTCTCACACACACACACACACAAATACAGCACCCAGAATGCATTCCCTTTTTTCTGTGGTATTCTAATTTTGATAAAACTAGGCAGACCAAGAAGATGAAGGAGAGCTAACGTCTAGAGAGACCTGCAAACACCTGGTGTTACCAAGTGGAAAGAGAAGGCAACAAGAGAGATGATTGGAGGCAGGTGATATCTGCAGCAATTAACCTCAAGGGCTCAGAATGCTGAAGAAGAAGAAAAAGAAGAATATTGATAAATTACAGTAAATTCTTCGGTATATCCTCTATTGTCCAATGCGTATTTATTTGTAAAATATGGACTAATGAAGCTCATCCTAACATAGATGCATGCTAAAGTAGGTGGTTCTTGTCCCAGAAAGTGGTCACAGGTGAACCTGAAAACAACAGCACCATGCAACTAGCCGGTTCCTGTAGGGAGAATTAAAAAAAAAAAGGAAAAAAAAAAAGTTCTTCAGTATGACTAATAAAATGTATGGGGTCCGTCCCAGACCTTTAAAAATAAGACAGATCTGGACGACTTAGTTAACTGAGAACCACTGCTCTTCACCGACAACACACGTATAAATACAAGCCTTTAAATGATTCAAACTGAATGCCAGTGCATCAGATTTAAATGTTAAAAGTCAGTGTTGGAGAAGATTCAATATTCCATTAAAATCTTGAAAGTCATACTGACATAAAAAATACAACCATGTTATTTCTATGTTAGAATGTCAAAAGTATTCTTGGAGAAGATTCACAATATACCAATATGCCATACTGATTTTTTTTTTTTTTTTAGGACTGAAAATGTTTAAATACGCATTTCATTCTAGTGACAGAATTCTAGTGGTGGAAAAAACCATAACAACAATTATTACAGACATTATTTACAAAGAGGCAACATTTTAGAAAATACATTGTGTTGCTTGTTCAAATAAATAGCCAGCTTCATTTAACATTCTCAGCTTAAATGTAAAAGCTGATTATACACAGTGCATTGCTTGTTATACAAAGTGTTACAATGCTGCAAATTACCTTCACAGATGGGACTAGGAAAACTCCAGTGTCCATTTGACATACATTTGACCACTGACTGCCCTACAAGTTGGTAACCACAATGACATCTATACACTGCGATGGAATGAATGGTAGTGGAGACAAAATGAACTGTCCCATGCTCATGGCTCTGTACATCTGGGCAGGTCACATCTTAATGATAAATACAAATGACAAATGAGAGATTTCAGATTCGCTACGCACTGCATGCACTATATAGAGTAATACTTTGATATATTTATATACTTAAGATCCAAGGGCTTGCAAGGATAAAATGGAATGGAGGAAAAGACTGTGAGCCCCATGTGACATATAATGATGGCACAATAGGATGATGATGCTGATAATGATGATGCTTATGATGATGAAGCTAATGATGCTGATGATGATGCTAATGATGCTGATGATGATGCTAATGATGCTGATGATGATGATGCTGATGATGCTGATGATTATGATGCTGATGATGATGATGCTGATGATGCTGATGATGATGCTAATTATGCTGATGATGATGATGCTGATGATGCTGATGATGATGATGCTCATGATGCTGATGATGATGATGCTAATGATGCTGATGCTAATGATGCTGATGATGATGATGCTAATGATGATGATGCTAATGATGCTCATGATGCTGATGATGATGATGCTGATGATGATGATGCTAATGATGCTGATGATGATGATGCTGATGCTAATGATGCTGATGATGATGATGCTAATGATGCTGATGATGATGATGCTGATGATGCTGATGATGATGATGCTGATGATGATGATGCTGATGCTGATGATGCTAATGATGCTGATGCTAATGACGCTGATGATGATGATGCTAATGATGATGATGCTAATGATGCTCATGATGATGATGATGATGATGATGCTGATGATGATGATGCTAATGATGATGATGATAATGATGCTGATGCTAATGATGCTGATGATGATGATGCTAATGATGCTGATGATGATGATGATGCTGATGATGATGATGCTGATGATGATGATGCTGATGATGATGATGATGATGCTAATGATGATGATGATGATGATGCTAATGATGCTGATGATGATGATGATGATGATGCTGAAGATGCTGATGATGATGATGATGATGATGATGATGACAATGATGATGACGATGCTGATGATAATTTTTATGATGCTGATGATAATGATGCTGCTGATGATGAAGATGATGATGATTCTGATGCTGCTGCTGCTGATGATGATGACAATGATGATGATGCTGATTATGATGATGGTGTAGTTAAGAAAACTAAAATTCACCATCATGAATCAAGTACTTTGCAGAGGATCATTCTCTGAATAATCCTTTTTTTTCCCCCAAGTTAAAAATAATCCAATGAAGCCAATAAAATGTAAGCATAAGATCATTACAAGAAATTTTGACTAGTTAAAACAAAAGCTTCTAAAAATGGCTGTATCATTGTCAAAAGCAAAACTGCATATGAGTTCCTGAAAAGGATGTGACACTCAACTCCAACAGGACCGCACAATAAGAGATTAAAACTCAGTGACACAAAGTGCCGCCATTTGGATCAGAATTCCCCAGGCACAAGTTAGGTTAAATTAGGGCCCCTGGAACAGTTGAGGTGGGGCTTTAGAATAACAGAAAACTGTGTCCCATATTAGGATGGGTTGCTGAAGATTAACTGACTTTTTACCCCACTAGGACATCACACCGAGCGATAAACACCCGGTGACACAAAGTGCCATCACTTGGATGAGGATCACCCGTGGAAAGGTCCCAGAAACCCCATTCAACTGTCAAGTTATATTAGAACCCCTCGGCAACAACCAGGGTCAGGCTTCAAAATAACGACAAATTCATTCTACATAGGGACGGCCATTATACCAATTTGCTGAAGAGGATGACTGACTGACTGACTTTCTACCCCACCAGGACATCACACAAGCGATAAACACCCAATGACGCAAAGTGCCACCATGTGGATGAGGATCGCCGTGGAGAGGTCCCAGAAACCGCGTTCAGACAATTGGCCATATTTATGGCCTGCCTATATTGCGGCAACTGGCAAAAGCCAGGCTGGGGCTTCAAATAACAAAAAATGTCGTCCTAAAAAGGACGAAACTGGATATAATAGCTGAAGAGGATGTGGCTGAATAAAATGAAGAAAATAAACACACAATTATTACTTACATTTGCATAAAGGTTCACTTTCACTCCAAATCAGTTTTACTGTATGTAAAGCATTGTCAAATTTGGCTTCACAAAAACGTATTCTAGGTCCCACAAGTACATGGCTCTCTTCACAAGAATATGTCACAGAACTACCCAGGGTCAAGCTAGAGAAGGTAGATGATCCATTGTTTATGTCCCTTGGTGTCTCACAATACAACTCTGTGAAGGAACAGTATGAAGAAATAACAGTTTATTGGAAAGTAACATTACTAATTTCTCAACAAAACACTGTATTCAGGTCAATAGGTTTAAAATTTTGGAAGGGATGCAGTTTCTTCAAAGTTTATCAACTCCAAAATCTCATCAAGTTTGTGCACTGCTTCTTCTTTTTTGCATTTTACTGGCTGTAAACATTACCAAAGGTTCTGGTTGTCCATTCACTTCTGGACTTAGTCTTAATCCAGAGCTTAAATTTTGCATCCAGATCCATTTTACAGATCTGGCCTATCTGTGTGCAGTCTGGCCTATCTGTGTGCAGTCTGGCCTATCTGTGTGCTGTCTGGCCTATCTGAGTGCAGTCTGCCCTATCTGTGTGCAGTCTGGCCTATCTGTGTGCTGTCTTGTCTATCTGAGTGCAGTCTGGTGGTTCCTCACATCTCAGGCAAACTTTAAAATAAAAAAACACCCCTAATTAGTAGACTTTCATCATATGTTTGAGGCTGTTCTTTTTTGTTCCAACAAAACATTGCTGTTGCGGTGAAATGCCAAAATGGACTCAGTGCTCGCAATATTATGGCAGCAATGGACATGGAACAAAGAATGCTGTTCACAATGTTCCAGCATGTGATTTTGTCAGTGATAGATTATGGACTTTTAATGCCTACCAAATCAAACAGTCAACTGATGAAACTTGAATGTATACAGAATGAAGCCATGCAGGTAATTCTGGGATGTACAAGAGATACCCTAGTAGTATGTATGTATGTATGTGATATATACTTGCACTACCTACTACTGCAGACAGGCTCACAATTCTGCAAGCAAAGTCATATCTCAGAGTAGCTGCAGACAAAAGCACCTCTTGCATGAAGCCGTAGGTAGAGCTAAGGGTCACAGACTAAAAATAGGAAGGTTTTAGAGGGCACAATCTAAAGACACAATTAGACGTGTGTGTATGCGTGATAAATTTGGGTGAGGAGAGTAGCAGACAGTTACTGGTGCCACTGGAATCAGAACTCTTAGCTTGCTGCTGAAGATAGAGACAGAGCGTTTATGGGAGTGTCCCACATGCTATTAAGTTGATTCTTAATTCAACATTCAACACTGTCCCAATAATGGGACTGCTAAACCCACATATTAAAAGCCTGAGACAGGATATTTCCACATTGTGTCAACACAACCCAGGAGATTTTTAGTTGAAATAGAGCATCACGTGGAGGTCACTGTTTACAACTGAAGATGTTGCTACCAGGTCTTGCAGTGGATACCTGCCCACTGTGGTATTCAAGGAAATGAGAGAGCAGATGAGTTGGCAAAAGCTGGGAGTAATCTTCCACAACCTCATCCACCGCACAGCTACAAGGAAACAAAAACAGCGCTAAAGCAGTCTTTCAAGCGGGAGTGGAGAAGGCAGAATGGAGATTACAGACCAGAGAGTGACAGCATAAACAAACTCAACAGGAAAGAACAAACAACAATTTTTAGACTTTGCACTGGACACTGTGGTCTTCCAGCACACCTGTACAGGATAGGCATAAAAGAATCTGCTGCCTGTGATTGTGGAGCAGAAAGACAGACCCCTGGGCACATACTACAGTACTGCCCTAACCTCTCCCAGCAAAGACTGTGGATCTGGCCCAAGGGAGCCACATTGAAAGAGAAGCTATGGGGGACCGGTGGCGACCTTGAACGCACATTCCTATTTGTGACCCAGACGGGGCCCAATGTTTAGCATGACTGATGTCGAACGCAGAAGAAGAAAAAGAAGCTTCCAGTTCAACAGCCTTTAGTTGCTATGGTACATTCTGTCACTATTTACTTTTCCTGCTAAATGCACATAAAATTAAATGTGTCATAATGCTAGTAATATAATGTAGATGGATGTCTTTTCACCTTTGTTACTTGACCCTTACTTTATCATGTTAACTACTAGGGTACCAAGGAATGCATCATTACGGTTTATAACTGATTAACCAAAAATGAGTTGAAAGACACTCTTCTATGCCAGTAGCTCATCGGGAATAAGATGCTAGACGAATATTTTTATAGACCAATTGGCACTTGATGGATGATGTAGCCAACATCCTTCTGGCCACCCTAAGAACATTTTAGGCTGGGTTAACCTGGGAAGGAAGGTCAATTTTAGAGAGAGCAAAATTTGACGTATGAGAATTTGAACCCAAGACTTTCACACTGGCAGGTTAATTTCTAGCTCCCATGATCATAGAAGTACTAAATGAAACATAAAATGGGACCAGAAAGCTCAATGGAGTGAATGGAAAAGATGCACATAAATACAAACAAATGTTTCTACCAAAATCTTTAACAACAGAGTACTAAACACAACACAAACTGTAACTGAAAAACTCAGTGACAAGGCAACAGAGCTTCTAATTAACCACCACTCACCGGTACAGTTTGTTACTGATGGAAACCACCCTCCTCCAGCTTGACATGATGTAACTGATGGACCATTTGGAAAGAAGCCAGCTGGACAAATAATATCTGCCTTTGTACCAAATAAGAATGTGCCGCTGCTGAATGGTTTTTGCCTGTAAACTATCTGCATTCCTTCTGCTACCACAAACTGCTCACATGTAGCTAGAATAAAAAAAATTTTAAAAACAATGTCCAGTAAAACAAATATTTAAAGACATTTAAATTATCCATTTGATTATAAGTACCACCACTGTATTCTGTATTTGCCCTGTTTTTCACATACAATCATTAATCACCTAAAAGAGTAAAGGCCGTAAACTAGTACTGCTAACCATCCTATTCTTTGCATTCTCCTGCAGCACTTTTTATCTTTTTTCTCCATCTGATTCATCTGTCTTATAATCTCCACCTCCATGTGTTATGAGTTCCCCCATTATTTCATTTATCATGCAGGTTCCAGTTAAAAAACAGTCTAAATATACCATTATCTCTGACTGTCCCAGTAGCTTAGCAGAACAGTCACAATGATGGAGATAGTTATTGTACAAAACTATGAGTAAATCAATTTTAAAGTAGTACTAGTAATTTTTCAAAAATATTCTGTTTAACCCTTATGGTTATAATTGGGATTTATAGTGTCAGTTAAGTTCTCAGAGTATGTTTTTAAAGAGGTTATATATTTTTAAAGAGGTTAAATATGCAATGGAAGCAATCACTGGGAAAGTCATATTTCTTGATTATGATCTGACCAAATTTGCTAAGTTTAGGAATACATTACCTGATGGTCAGATTAAGTGGGACAACATTAGTTACATCATACACTGCTTGGGACTGCACGAATTAAGAGGTTTTCTCAAACTGTGTCAGATTCAGTATCAACTTCACTTCCTAACATTTTGATTCATCAGGATTTGTTTAAGTCCACTCAAGAGCTCGACTTTCATGCTTCTGTCAAATAATTATTAACCTTCTGTTTTGCACAGACAGTAATAAATAGTGAAAGGTGGCACTTTTCTCGATGAATATTCCTATTTAAGGTAAATGGAGGTGAAAATCAGGAATGAAACACATGAAAATAATTGCAGATGAGACTAGTTCAAAAATGCAGTTAACCAGTTTTCTCCAAAGAATAATCAATATCAGCATAAACTGACTTTCACTGGCATAGATCAAGCAACTGTGTGTTTGTCCTGCATGAAGTACTAATGCTGAAAAGTGTTTCAGAGTTATAAGGAAGTGTAACAAAACTTTGAAATAGGGCATTTAAAAAGATTTGTTTGGGTGACAGGGTTAAAACACAGTATACACAGTGAGATTAACTACTATAATATCACAAAAAATTGACGACACCTAGGTAAGTGTCAAAAATGTATTTGGTGTTTCTAGAGATATTTGGTATGGTTAACTTACTATTTAAAGTTTAATTATTCTTTATGTTTCACTTACATATACAACTTTTATTGGCAATCAGTGTTGTACTACCAATCTGTTGTGATGGTCCCTCATACAAACTCATGCCCTGGGTACAATCACATCTAAATGTTCCTGGCATATTTATACACGTACTGGTACATCCTCCATTTTTCATTTCACACTCATTAACATCTAAAGTGAAAAGGAAAGATTTATTACTTTCAAACAGGAAGTAAATTAATTTTTGAATATAATATATATTTTAACAATTTCAAGTGACAAATGGTGATGGACTGTTGGCAAGCAAACTGGCTGATCTTCTTGTCTTTTTCTGTTTGCCCTCTAAAGGGTGGCTGGTACACTAGGTTGCAATATCTGGGGCTTTTGACCAATCACATCCTATTTCAGCAAACCTCTAAGTCACTTTTTACGGCAAGCTTGTGACGGTAGCAGTGGCTACTATTTCTGGAATTCACAAACAAATTTGGTTGACTTAAGGTGGCAATAAAACAGATATGAAAAGCACAAAAATCAACTGTTTCAAACAACTCAAAGTCTTTATCAACATGCTATTTTGTGATTTCATCAGCAATCAGCAGGTTCTTTACAGAAACTTGCTCTTATCAAGTATGCCTTAAAGGCTCTCTGTCTCTAACCAATTCTTCAGCCCTATGTACTTTCATAGCCAGTGCATCTTCAATGTCTTGTATCCACATTCATGGAGGTTGCCCTCTGTCTCATTTTCTGGAACCTGTACCCTCCATTACTGTATTTTCAAGCCCCAATTGTGTTTAAAGTGGCCAAAATACTTGCTGTTTTTGAGCCAGTTCTCTTCAGTGTTAAAATTATGTAGGATGTCAGGATTTTTCATCTTCTTGGTCCATGGTATTCTAAGAATGTTTCTGTAACGTTTTCATTCAAAAGCTCCAGTTTGTTCATCACTGACGGAGTGGGAGTACACAGTTCACATCAATAAGTGCCATGGAAAGATACATGATCTCAAAATTGTTACTTTTACTCATGTGGAGGTGCTGTGCCATAGGTTCTTCATGTTGTTTAGTCTTCTTCTAACATCTTTTGTGCAGTTGCCATTTTTTTTCACTGCTGAACACAGATATTCAAAATCTGTGACATTTTCAATGTATTCATTATCAATTTTAATATGAAGTCGGTATACTGTGCTTACTGTGTATATTATTTTTATCACATGATCTAGAAGGCAACATAATGTAAATGATATAGATGCTTGTGAGAATGTAATTTATTCTAGAGAAAAGAAGAAAAAGATGTTAAAAATGTACAAGGATTTCCTTAACTCTCTCAGTAGTAGTAAAGTAAAGATCCCTTTTTACACCTTTAGACACATCGGATAAATGGGAAGAGCACCCGTATTTTTACAGACCAGTTGACACTAGGTGGGTAAGGTGGTCTGCATTATGCCAGCTGTCTTTACTTCCCCAAGATGCATATCCTGGTACAAATTTTAGGCTGGGTCAACCTGTGACACCTCATACCATGATAAAAATCCACGCAGCCAGCAGTGGGTTTCGATCAAGGTACATTTTATTACGAGTAGGACTCGCAATGCCTTAGCCACGGATGCCGTTTCTCAGTTGTAGAGGATAGTTAAATTTGTATGAATCTGAATATGTGATTTCTCTCAGAGACCCTTCAGTTAAGTGATTGTGTGTGTTCTTGTTTGTATTTGTGGTATTGTATGTATATTCAGGCAATATGCTGATGAAACATCTCTGGTTTAGGTTTCAAATAATGTGAAGCTGAATGGCTCTACTTGTTTGTTTAGCTTGGCAACTTTTCCCTGATATTAGTAATTTGAACACATGTCCATTAAACAACAAACAGGCATGCTTGTGCAGCCAAGCAAAGTAGGCATGCTTGTGTAGGAAGGCAGACATTCTCCTAAGAATGCTTCCTGTTAACAATAATAGTGACAAATTAATTATAAATTTAGGAAAGACATACCAAAAGTAAATATGTTTAAGTAAAAACAAAGTCACATACCAGTGCAGATATGTGATGAGTTACCCTGGTGTTCATACCCTTTTTGACAAAAACAGCTGTAGCCACCAGGAAAGTTCTGGCACACATGAATATCACAGATCCCTGAGTTATTACATTCATCTATATCTGCACCAAGAAGGGGGGAAAAAACAACCAATGATATATGAGATAAGGACAGCAAAAAAAGCACTGTGTGAACTATAATCAGATGCATCCATAGCCCAGTCATTAGATATACAGGTACTATTATGGAGGCATCAAAATTTACCATACATTTACCATTATAGTGTTTCCATGGGCAAGAGCTCTTTTTTATCCATCAAAATCTAATCTTCCATCCTCTTCCTCCTCCTCTAACTCCTCCCTCTAACTCCTCCCGCTTACGCTGCTTCCGCGGCTTCCACTTCCAATTCTTCAAATTCTTCCGCTTCTTCCGCTTCTTTGGCTTCACCCTACTCTTTGGCTACAACCTCCACTTCCTCCTCCCTCTTCCTCTTCCCCCTCCTGTTCCTCTTCTCCCTCTTCTTCCTCTTCCACCCCCTCTTTCTTTTCTGCTCCCTCTTCTTTTTCCACCCTTTTTTCCTCTTCTGCCTCCTCTTCTTCTTCTGCCTCCTCTTCTTCCTAATCCTCCTCTTCCTCTTCCTCCTCCTCCTCCTTCTTCTCCTCATCCTCCTCCTCCTCCTTCTCCTCATCCTCCTTCTCCTCCTCCTTCTTGTACTTCTTGTTCTTCTTCTTCCTCTTCCTCCGCTTCCTCCTCTTCCTCTTCTTCCTCTCCTCCTCCACTTTTCTTGTTCTTGTTCTTTTTTTCTTCTTCATCTTTCTTGATCATCTCAGTTTTAGCTCTACTTCTTTTTCTGCTCTTTCTTTATGTGGTTGGTTTGGAGCAGATCTCAGCAACCATGACTCCCAGTTCTCTGTCATCTGATATTTTGATAAAATTTGTGTTTCCTCTAGTATTATTTGTTCCCTGGTCATTTAGGTTTTACATACCCATCTTTCTCCGACACCCTCTGGTTCAGTCAGAATCAGTGAACAAGTTATCAAAATAAATTTATCATTTAGGCCTCTGGCAGTAAATTTCTGCACTATGGTGATTATCACGAATATGTAAGTTAAAATTGTTGATCTTTCAACATTGTTTGTTAGAGAATAAATGTTTTTTGAGGCACATCCAAAGCATAGTCCTAAGCCAAAACTAAGACATTTTTACATTCCTTGCGGGACAGACATTATTGTCTCTACATAAACCCCAATCCTTGATGAAATGAATAATTGTTTCTTTTTCACTGTTATTCTACATCGTCAGTTCTCAATCTGCTACTCGAGACCTTTTTTTTTGGGGGGGTGGGGGGGGGGGGAATGTCCCTTTCACAGGGGTTGCCTAAGACCATTGGAAAACATATATTTTTTTAAGTTATAAGGAAAATAATTGTTTGGGAGTCACCACATGAGGGAATTGTATTAAAGGGTCGCAGCATTAGAAAGGTTGAGAGCCACTACTTCACACAAACCTTGATCCCATATGATCTGAATAACTGTTACTGTTTTACTGTTACTCTACATACACCTTGATATTTTGAATGATCCTTGATTTTCTGAATAACTGTTACTGTTTTACTGTTACTGTACACAAACCTCAATCCTTAATGATCTGGACAACTGTTACTGTTTTACTGTTACTCTAAATAAACTTCAATCCTTGATGATCTGAATAACTGTTACTGTTTTACTGTTACTCTAAATAAACTTCAATCCTTGATGATCTGAATAACTGTTACTGTTTTACTGTTACTCTAAATAAACCTTGATATTCTGAATGATCCTTGATATTCTGAATAACTGTTACTGTTTTACTGTTACTGTACACAAACCTCAATCCTTAATGATCTGGACAACTGTTACTGTTTTACTGTTACTGTACACAAACCTCAGTCCCTAATGATCTCGATAACTCTTACTGTTTTACTGTTACTCTATATAAACCTTGATATTCTGAATGATCCTTGATATTCTGAATAACTGTTACTGTTTTACTGTTACTCTACATAAACTTCGATGCTTGATGATCTTAATAATTGTTGCACATTTCAAAGCTTATACAAGAGCTTGAACGATGACATTATCATCAGCATCCTGCGCATGCTGGGTGACCAAGGTGTTCCTGGGTCTTCTGGATAAACTGTGCTGATGATTTTTCTGTGAATTACCATTTTAGACCATCTTGCATAATGTGTCTCTATCTCCTCTACTTTTATACCATTTTTGTATTCTAGTCATCACTATGATAAAATAGATCAATAAAGCTAGAAACATCACATATGTCCCTATTAAAACAAGCACAACTATGCAGACTGAAAGAGATAGAAACATTTTTATGAAAAAGAGCACCTTACCTAAACAAACAGGTAGAGGGAAATCAAACTGTAAGTCTGTCAGACAGGTGAGCACATCATGTCCAGCCAGCAGGTAGCCTTCATCACAGGTAATCAGGACAGATTTGCCCACCTTTACAGGTCCTGTCATGTTCAGCCGGCCATTGAGGACATCATGAAGTCCAGGGCATTTCTGAGCTGAGTGTAACAATATATTTAGGTTAGCACACATTTAGTTTCTATAGTATCAACTCACCATGCCTATTTTGATTTCAACTGTCATGATATACTTTTCTTAACTTATTGTGATCCTTCCAGTTCTGGTTTTAATCTAAAGTTAAAGATTAAAGTCAAGAGCACTGACTTTATTGTGCCTAGTTTTCTGCATTAACAGACCTCAGATTGTTTCATTACTTTTCAGAACCATGCATTCACCTTATGTGCATTAGTTTGTCCCAGGACCAGAGCTTTTTTTTTTCTAGAAAAAGAAAGTGCCAGTACTCATCACAATGTGTCCACAAAAAGTGCTGGTACTCACTATAAAGTATCTATAAAATGTTCTGGTACTCACCATAAAGTGTCTACAAAATGTGCATGTACTCACCATAAAGTGTCTACAAAATGTGCATGTACTCACCATAAAGTGTCTACAAAAGGTGCATGTACTCACCATAAAGTGCCTACAAAAGGTGCATGTACTCACCATAAAGTATCTACAAAATGTGCACGTACTCACCATAAAGTGTCTACAAAATGTGCACGTACTCACCATAAAGTGTCTACAAAATGTGCATGTACTCACCATAAAGTGTCTACAAAATGTGCATGTACTCACCATAAAATGTCTACAAAATGTGCATGTACTCACCATAAAGTGTTTACAAAATGTGCACGTAAGTAAAGTAAAGGACCCTTTCCACGCCTTTAGGCGTATAGGGCATATAGGGCTAGACCTATATTTTTATAGACCAACGGCACAAGATGGGTGATGTGGCCAGCATCACGCCGGCCGCCTCTACTTCCCGGGATTGCACCCGGTACCCACTCAAGGCTGGGTCGACCTGGGAGCCAAGGTCATTTTTGAAGAAAAGTCCGTCTCCACCAGGGAGCGAACCCAAGACCTTCCAATCCGCGGCGCGCGTCTAAATGTGCACGTACTCACCATAAAGTGTCTACAAAATGTGCATGTACTCACCATAAAGTGTCTATAAAATGTGCACATACTCACCATAAAGTGTCTACAAAATGTGCACGTACTCACCATAAAGTGTCTATAAAATGGTGTCAGAACTCATCACATAGTCTATATTACAGTGGCGCTGAAATAGATTTTTACCTCAAAAGGATGCCAGTACTGCACACCATTGTGTACCGGCAGAGAAAAAAAAAAGCCCAAGCAAAGACAGTACACATTTCTATCTCTTCATTTGTGCATTGGCTGATGCATTAACTCACTTAGGTGAACCATAGTGTTATTTTAACTTCTTTGGACTCACATATTGACTACTTTAAATTATAACTTTCCAGGATATAAAGGGTTAAAATAATTAAAGACTGCAACTGAAAGAGTAAGTAACAACTTCCTTGAAAGAAATAAAGCAGAGTAATGCTTGCCTTATACTGGAAAGTTAAGTCAAACATGAAGTGTTATAAATGTAACTTATTAACTCTTTAAGGAGCACACCACAGCATGAAGAGCATGCCTGTCTAGTGATCGTATGTTCAAATCCCTGCCCAGTCACTTAACATAAACTTAATTGCATTTTATTTAGAGGTCGTTTGCAAACCAACCACAGCATTTGTTGCCTGTTTATGGTTTTACTTGTCAGTTTTACATTAAGTATTTTACCATTACTTTCTTCATGGCCGATGCTTCATGTTATTGTCGAAATCAATTAAAAGTGGCCTGCTGCTACAACACCTTCAGCTAAACTGAACCAGATAGTCTAGAGGTGTTGAACCCCATTCATAACCCTAAACACAGATACCATTACTCAACACTGCTGACAAACAATGCACCAACACATTTGGGAAGAAGCATAAACAGAGCTGACATTATCAACACTGCATGGACTAGACTAGTGTTGGATCTCTGACACTATTAACTCTTGGAGGCCCGAGCAACACTGTGAGTGTTGACTGAGAAATTCCGATGTGCCCAAACAACCCTGTCAACATCGATCGTGTGTCTCATACACACTGATTTACATACAGTTCTGTCATCATCATCATGTAGCAGGTCCTTTGCAGAACGCCGCTTTCATCACAGTCTGCCTGTAAGAAACTCGGTCTCTTGCCAGTTCTCCCGCCTCATGTACTTTCATACTCAAGGAGTCACTTATATCCTGTGCCCATCTTCGTGTCGGTCTGCCCCTGCCCCTCCTTCCTGGTACCATGCCTTCTGCTATAATTTTTTCTAATCCGTCGTGGCGCTTGATATGACCAAAATATTTCAGCTTTCGAGAAAGGATGCTGTTTATTAGCCAATCTTCCTTGATGTTCAGAGCTTTTAAGATGTCAATATTTCTCATCTTCTTTGTCCAAGATATTCTGAGAATCTTTCTATAGCATTTCAGCTCAAAAGCCCCTATTCTCTTTCTTAAGGACTGAGAGATAGTCCACGACTCACATCTGTATGTAGCCACAGGGAAGATGCATGCTCTCAAAATTCTAATTTTTATCTCCTTGCTGGTGCTTAACCATAGACTTTTAAGGCTGTTCAATCTTTGCATTGCCAAGGCCATCCTCCTTTTAATTTCTGTCGAACAGTCTCCATTGTTGTTTATTATAGAGCCTAGATATTCAAAGTTTGTGACATTTTCAATTTCTTCATCATTTATAGTTATTTTTGGGTGACAGCCAGTTTTATCTGTGGACAATATTTTCGTTTTCTTTAAATTGAAGAACAGATTTTGATCTTCACTGTGCTTTTGGACAGACAGTTCCGTACTCGTTTCTAATGTTCGGAACTACCATTAAAGTATTCAGGGATGGTTACTCTAACATTTTTCTTTGTATACAAGTCTTTGCTCACACACACGTGGGCGCAAATTGATCCAATTCATTGCTAGCGTAATTTTCAGACAGTATATTTTCTGATTTGGTGTTCAACTGGCCATGGATACCAATGTTTCGAATACAAGCACAGGTGAACAAGTGCGCCTTTCTGTGGCTGAATGTCTTATATTGATTTAGTCAGATATTTTCTAATTTTGAGAATGATAATGACAAATGAAAATTTTTTGGGAACAGTGAATTTACACCAGCAGCAGCTAAGCCGTTAGCTTTGGTTTTGATGATGTAAATCAAGGTAGACCCATTTTATTTTGCAAAGGATGTGATAGTCACCCATAATTGAATCCAAAGGACCGTTTCAGACAGTACCATACTCATACCATGTCTAAACTACATTATAATCACTGCAGCTACAAGCTATTTATAACTACTAAGTTAATATTTTGGGTGTATAGGAACAAACGAACAAACTTTAGTTCATCAGGGTGACAAATTGTACACCCAGGCCCGTCTTACATTCGGCCCTTCCAATCACCCATCTTTCACACAGCATTTGTATTTTACTAATAAAGCATCCAATTTGAGCAAACTCTTATTAGTGACCTTTCAGGACAAGCTTTAAACCCACGTGAGGATGCAAACATACTGAAACAATCTTCTCGTTCTTCTGTGTTTACCCTATAAAGAATGATTGGTATGTACTGTTGTGGTTTACAGCTAAGCTGTGATATTTTTGCCTTTCAATCCAACATATCATACTTTAGAAAACCCTTAATCAGCACCATTTACCTTATGCTTGTTAAAGGGCAGTGGGTCTTTTCTTTTCTCTCCCAAAAAGGGAGCTCCAGTCCACACAGGGATGTAAACACAATAAAAAAATATGAAGACTGGCTTTGGGTACTCTACCTTCACAAACAGGCACTTTATCAGTCCACTGGCCAGATATGTTACAGTGTGAGAATTTCCTGCCAACAAGCTGGAAGTCTGGCCTACAGAAGAACTCTCTCATGTAGCCAAAGCTGATCTCTTCGGCTTTAGCATTACCTCCTGCAGGCGGATACTCTTTGGGACAAGTTATTACTGTACAAACAGAATACAACCAGAGTATCAGTTCAAAGACAAAGTTTAAACTAACTGCATAAAATGTTTAAAAGAAAAATGAAACTGATAACTTCACCTTTCATAATAAATCTCTTTGTTGCTAGTTATTACAGTACAACAACAACAACAACAACAAAAATACACCAAAATTCTCAGTTCAAAACAAAAATTAAAAATACCAAATATTTTGTATCAATTGAAAGCAAAAGTTAAAACTATATTTTGTATCAGTTCAAAGACAAAAGTTTAAAATGTACCAATTCAAAGACAAAAAGTTAATATTTTGTATAAACTCAGAGACAAAAAGTTAAAACTACAGAATATTCTACGTAAGTAAAGAACATTTTTCACGCCAGTAACACAATAGGCATTTGACACCAAACTTTTATTTTTATAGACCAATCAACATCTGGTGGGTGAGGTGGTCAAAATCATGTCAGCTCCCTTTACATCCTGGGACATTCATACCTAGGATTCATATCCAAGACCTTCGAGCCACAAAGCAAGTATCTAGCTGCTACACTACTATGGCTCTCCCAAATATTCTAAGAGAAGATCAGTCTAGTGGCTAAACAGATTAACATTTTATACTAATAGTAGAACAGTAACCTGTACTTTTATACAGGACAATAAAATATTGTAAAAGATAAACAATTTACACAACAGATCCTGGTACCAATATTGTAGTCTAGATACAAATGAGAGTGAAAATCAATTATAAAAATCAACACTGATACAAACTCGATCTCAAGAAAATTGACAGAAGCTTGACAGTTAATTACGGATACTTTTAACTGATGCAAAGATAAGAATATAATAGTTCTCACATTTACAGGATGGAACACCTTGCCAGCCAAGCTCACCACACACAGCTTCACTATGACCCATTAACTTATAGCCATGCATGCAATGAAATCTGGCCAAGCTGCCATAAGTTATTCCTGTAGTGTTGGTTACGTAAGCTCCAGGTGGCACAGGAATAGTTCCACAGTTGATTTCTGCAACAAATATGGTGTCAGTTTATTGTGGCATTGCTGAAAGTGTCAGATGGAAATGTAGGCAAAAGCAGTGTGCTATAGAAATCTAATCCAGAAATAGTATCAGACAGACATAATTTAAGGCATGGAGACAAAACTAGTACAGTTAACTTTCTAGTAATAAGAAATTACCAGAAGAAGAAAATTATAATGTAATGATATTGGATACTAACTACCTGAAAACTCTTAAGCGATGCTTCCGAGATCCCGGGTAGTTAGCATCCTTTGGATATTTTTTCCAGGGCAGGCTGGTGTGTTCAGAAATGAACATAGACTGGCTATTTCTGCATCACTTAGTGGTAAATTGATTCAAACAGATCATCAGTCTGAAGAGAATGGTGCAGCCAGGAATGACCAGAGGATTTGGCCGACACATAACACTTTTGGAAGGCACCAGACGGACATACAATAATACTGTTACTGGTACCGTCAAAACTAAAACTCTCTGCTTACTGCTGAAGATGAGGGTGGAATGCTTATGGGAATGTCCCATGTGCTACGATGTCAGTTTTTAACCCATAACTCATTTTTTAGCATAATTTGTAGCCTGTTTCCTCCAGGATTGCATTCTAGGATCGACAGAGGTACCTCAGGGTGGCAACTACATCATGGAACTAAATGGGCATGCTCAATATGCAGTGAGGTCGACTATGTTAACAAAACAAAAAATTCTTTAGGATTAAACATCTCTTGGATAAGAATCAAACAAATACAAATCTATGAAGCCTTTTTCAACCATATAAAACAGTTTTATTGTGGAACCCAGTCTGGTTATGAAGTTACTGCAGTTCATTGTGGGTTGGTGTGACCTCATGTATACAAATAATTGCCTAGTTATTGTTTGTATAGGCACACTTATATAAACAAGAATGGAAAATAATGATTTCTTCTTCCATATCTTCTTCTTCACTTCCTCTTTTACCACTTTGGGTATCAAGAGAGATATGAGATTCAGCTTCTTGCTCTTCTGGTTGCCTCAACCACATACACATTGTGCCATTGTAGAGTTTCTCTGATGTTATCTTTACATCTTGTACTTCCTCTACCTCATCCTCTATGTAAGTCTCCTGTTTTAGTGTTTGTCTTAGTCCTATGAGTTATGGCATAACAAGGAATTCTTTCTCAGTGGGTAAACCATTTTGATTTGCTGTCTTTCTATTTAATTTAGAATTGGTTCTGTGCCAACTTTTTCTCTCATTACCTCATTCCTGATTTTATTATTCTAGTCACTCATGCAGCCTTTCTCAGACATCTCATTTCCAGGGTTAGTAGTTTAAAATCAATTTTCTGTAATTTATTTTTTGCTACAATACGTACGTGTACACACTGGTAATTCTGACGGAACCCAGCGACCTTTCCAACCACAGATGGTAAATTGTGGCCCTTCAAGCCTGAAACCTTCCAAGCAGGTGAATCCAACAGTTGACCTAAACTGAACATCAGAAGAGCTCAGCACAAGAGGAGGCAATACTGACAGCAATCCACAGTCTGGTGATCAAATATGAATCATAAGTAACTTCTAAAGTTAACAGTTTTTTAAAATATATTATTTATTATGATGGTTCAGTTATCTGATAAGAATGCCTTGGTAAGAACTGCAACAAAGAGCCACGCTAAAGAAATAACACAGAGTAACATAAAGGCCACTAAAAAAGATAGTGCGACATAAGGAAGAACAACCTTTCAAAATGAAGAAACACTCCTACAACAAATTTTTAAAAAAAAGCAATTAAAAAATAAATTAAAAAAAAAAAAAAACTAGGTAACTAGTGGAAGAGAAGAAGAAGATTAAAATACTATAGATTTTATTGGAGATCACAAGATGTGAAAAGCCATGACTTCCCATTTCAGTTGGCAAGACACCTTATGATGATATTAATATGTATATACATGTGTGAAATAAGTTCTCTAATGTGTATAATGAATAGCCAAACCATCTGTGGAATTTACTTTCTGATACTTAGTAGTCCATAAAAAGAATTAATTATCTAATATTTATTTGAAAACTTTAAAACACAGATGGCTGATTTAATTACAGCAGGTTTAATACCATATGACTTAGTCTCTCAACTCAGAATGGCTAGCTTCCGGCTGAGGGTGTTACACAAAGCACAAGCTCTAATGATGATCCTCAGGGATATGTAAAAAATAATTATAATATTTATGTGTGCAGCCAGCAGTCACTGTATAGTACTTAGTAATCAGTGTAAGCCATGGTAGGTCTTACCAAAAGAAGTAACAGCTGCCCAGCGACCTTGATTCACTGTGGAATCAGATTCAAATCTAATGATAAATCCATGATAAGAGGAAATGCCTGGCTGCAGACTTGAGTTTTGACCTGATAGTTGGACGACATTTGAGACTTGCTGCTCCTTATTGAAACTCAACACCTGAGGATTTCAGAAACATGCAAACAGATTATTTACATTAATAAAATAAATGATACTGTTGAACTATTTACTTTATGCTTTAAATTCACAGTTATCTTGGCCATTACTTATTAGATCATGGCACTATTAACTCAGATGGCTGACTGTGTGTGCCATTAGCAAATTAATAATACATTGCAGGAATAAAATGGGTTCTAAAAAGCAAGCTAATTGCTTAAAACAAATGTTGCTCATCAATTCTGTTATCTTTCCCTGATCCAAAATTTACCAGAAATCACCCAGATTCCAATTGTTGAGATTCTAGAAATCACAGATTTGTTTTATCCAAATCAGTTTGAAGAAATAACAGTAAATTACTATTCACAACCATGGCTAAAAATTAATTATATCAATATTCTTCTTCTTCTGCATTTCAAGACCTTAAGGTTCACTGCTGCACATATTACCCCCCTTCCTTCATATGCATAACTGCTCCTTCGTCTGCATTACTGCTCTTTCATCTGCATTACTGCTCTTTCATCTGCATAGCTGCCTTCTCATTTGTCTGGCAGACAAAAACTGTGTACGCAGAAGAGTTTAATTAAAGTAGACTATGGGGTAGATTGAGAAGATTGTGGAGAGATGATATCAAGGCAGTCACTAACTGGAAAGAAAAGGCCAATCACAGAGATGAATTGAGGCAATGAGTGGAGCACTGAACCTCAAGAGCTTGGAATGTTGAAGAAGATGAAGGTATATTTATTCAATTTTCAAATCCACATGAAAGGTTAATCAGATGTTTGATTTCTTAAATACTGATGTTGAAAAATGCATACCTCTACAAAATCTCTGCCATATTCTGTAAAAAAGTTGGGCAAAATCAACAAGGTGACATGTCTTTCTAATTTATCCTTGGGAACTGTCCATGTACAGTTGAGGTTGTTAGGGTATTGAGATTTTGGGTACCCAGGTGACAGAATCACAGATGAACATGTTGAAATGAAGGCATCACAACCTGTACAAAATGGAAGACAATAAATTGCTAATATTTAAAATGATTGTCACACCAAAGATATTAAAGATTTAATAACCCACCCACATTGTATGTTATTTTATATATATATATTTAACTATATTACTGCTTTATTCAGCTGAACATGGGTTCTTGAATTTGTTCCTGTTGATTCAGATCCAAATAGTGACTCTTTGAGTCACTGGGTGTGAACTTTTAAGCAGTAATCCCAGATAGGGGAGAGCTTTTAATTTTTTTATTTTTAATTGAACATTTACTAACTCAAACACTAACTCCCAGATTTGAACACATGCTCTAGGGCTGCTCACATTTGAGGACACGTCTTAAACAACATGTGTGTCTTTATATTTCAGCTATAAATTGCTACAATTATTTTTTTTTTAAGGATATGTAAGATTTACCAGTTTCAAAGATAATTGAATGTACAGTTTGAATAGTCAACAACAGTGGAGATGTGGTTTTTAGAAGAATGCTATGAAATCTTTGGAGACAAGAAGAAAATACATGCTAAGGTACTCAGAAATACGCTCGTCTGTAAGCCTCAAGTTCTTTTGCTTGAATGTGAATCAAAATATACATTTTCGCAGGTTGACCCAGCCTTGAACTGGTACCAGATAATTCCTGGAAAGTGATCACATTACCTATTTACTGCCAGTTGGTCTAAAATAATATGAGTCTAGCATCGTTAGCCCAATGTGTCATAGATGTATAAAGGGACCTTTATTTATTGACTTAACTACTAAGATCTCCACGTGTTAAGGGACCATTTATAAACACCATCTTCTTCTTCAGCCTTTCTAACCTCCAGTGGAGCATAAGCCCTCAACCAACGTACGCCAAGTTGTTCTATCCTTCGCTATTGCATGCAGCTCTCGCCATGTCTTTCCCATCTTTTTAACTATCTAGCTCCCTTCTCCCTGTTTTTTTTTAGGTCTTCCCTTAATGCCCCTGTGGGTTCCAGTGTGAAGACATTCTAGTTATACTGTTCCCAGGTTTTCTCAACGTGTGTCCTATCCATCACCAGTGTCTTTTCTTCACATCTTGGTCCACTAGAACTTGTTTAGTTCTCTCTCAAAGCTCTGAATTAGTGATTCTATTGTACCATTTAATTCCATCTGTTCTGAGTAGGAATCAGTTAATGAATGTAAAAAGAGTCCTTTAGTTTTTACTTGACTACCAAGATCTCCAGGCATTAAGGGACAACTTATAAACACAATCTACTGAGATCTCCAGGCATTAAGGGACAACTTATAAACACCATCTACTGAGATCTCCAGGCATTAAAAGACCACTAATAAACACCATCTAATGAGATCGCCAGGCATTAAGGCACCACTTATAAACACCATCTACTGAGATTTCCAGGCATTAAGGGACCACTTATAAACACCATCTACAGTGATCTACAGGTGTTAAGGGACCACTAATAAACACCATCTAATGAGATCTCCGGGCATTAAGGGACCATTTATAAACAGCATCTACTGAGATCTCCAGGTGTTGAGGGACAACTTACAAACACTATCTAATGAGATCTCCAGGCATTAAGGGACCACTTATAAACACCATCTACTAAGATCTTCAGGTGTAAAGGGACCACTTATAAACACCATCTACTGAGATCTTCAGGTGTAAAGGGACCACTTATAAACACCATCTATTGAATGTAAAATTGTCCAGTAACACCATCAACAGCCAACTAATACTGGGCTTGGTTTGTCCTGTACAGAATATGCAAGTAACTTTATTATCTTACAGAACACAAGATGATGACAACTGAAAAGTATGGGCAATATGAACAGAAAAGGTGGAAAAGATAAATTAGCCTTATGTGGGGGGAATACTAAGCAAAAGAGCCAGAGGAGACAGTGAAGACAGAGAAGACAGTAATGATGTACACTGAAAGCTTATGTAAAAGGTTCAAAATAAAGTGATGGCATTAAATGTATTACAGGCAACACCAACTTCATCACATAAAGGGGGAATGGATAGTCAAGACTTCTGCTGTCTACTCCAGCTGAAGATTTAAGGTCGAGAGGATTAACTTCACTGACTTCATATTTTTCGCACATGGCTTAGTCTCTTTCTGTAGAACAGCTATCCACTATCACTAGCATCACAAACAGCATCAACTCAGAAGCTCCAGTCAATCACAATCCCAGATATTTCCATAAAGACTGTACTCATGTACCAAATACTGCAGTCAATGAAATGAATGCACAACCTTCAGGGGCAAAGGGTTCAACCTTTTGCTATGGAGATCCACAGGCAAACAAGAAAATAGGCAACAAAAGCAGCTGGCTATCAAGTTATCACTGCTTAAGATGTTAAACACAAAAATTATGCCATCTCCATACTAAAGCTGGCTGCAGTTCCATTGGGAATTTTATGTAGTGATGCCCCAATCTCTTACAAGGCACAGCGCCCATACCACTGCCAGAAAGTCACAAGAACAGTCCGCTTTTTACAAAATGAAAGTCCTTTGTGGAGATCAAAATCTTGAACACTAAAGACTGAGAAATTGGGAAACTCATTCACTTCCCGCTAAGCCACAGAACTTAAGGCATGTCTGATATGTGACACATTATACAAAGAATTGGAAAGAGACAATATATACCATTTTTATAGGCAACAACAAAACTGCTTAAACTGCTGCCTTTGTTGATTTTCACCCGCAGAAGAAGATGCTGCCCAGAAGATGTAATCACAGGAGGAATGTTTAGAAAGTATGTATATGGTGCTTCACTGAAGTCTTTCTCTGCATTGGGTATTACTGGACCAGTGGATGAGGTGATGTGAGTAATGATAGGAGCCTCGGGTCCTCTACCATCATAGACTGCAATACTGTTTCCAGTCTCTAGAGTGATGTTCTTGAACTGTGAAAAATGAAAATCAAGTCTCTAGGATAAATTATGACATTTAAATACTGATGACAAAAACGATACATCGCACAGTTCACTGTCTGGCTGTATTTCGCTGTATCTTGTCATATGAATACAGAGTTACATCAACGTATAAGGAATCACAAAACACACTAATCTTTTCAAAAGAAATTTACAGACTGCAGTGTCTGTTGTCAAACACATCAGGTCAAAGGAAGTTCAAGGTCAACTTTCTTCAAAAATTATGATATAATCAACTTTGTGAATTCTTCTATTTTGCGTTCACTGGCTGTAAACTCCAGCAGAAAGTTCTGGTTTGTTTGTCCACCTCTGGATTTAAGCCCTGTTCCAGAACCTGTGCTGTGTGCACATTCATTTTACAGATCTGGCTTATTTGTACACAGACCGTTGGTTTTTTGCTTCTCATGCAGAAGCACTCTAACTTTGAAGGAACCCCCTCCCCCCAAACCCCTCCCCCCAAACCCCTCCCCCACCCCCACCCCCTACCCCCCAATTAGCCGACTCTTGAAAAATGTGCTTGCTGGGAAAGCAGTGGGTCTGTTCTTTTTTCCCCACAGTTGGGCCCCAGAATCCACATTGTCAGGGAAAGCTTGTAATTAAAATATACAGAAACATGAGTTAATTTAAGTACAATTAAAAATTATGGCGTAAAGAAGTCTACTAATAAATTATTATATAAGCACCTCTGAAACAATTGTGATGTAATTTAGCCTGTTGAGAAATTATGATGTCATGTTTTCTGACTTACTTACTTACTTACTTAGTCGCTCCTTTTCTACCTTGGGGTGTAGAGGTTTGCCAGAGAGATCGCCAGACGTCTCTATCAGCAGTTTTCTTTCTGGCTTTGTTCCATTCCAGTCCTCTGTCAGTTAGGGACTGTCGGATGTTGTCTTCCCAGCGCACCCTGGGTCGTCCCGGAGTTCTGGTTCCCTGGTTCTTAGCCTCCCATGCTTGCCATGGTGGCCGATTTTCTCCCATTCTGCATACATGTCCAAACCATCGTAACTGTGACTGATATACTCGGGTTAGTAAGGGCTGGGTATCAAGATCTGGACATATTGTCTGATTGCGGACTTTGTCCCTTCTTGTCACTTGGACCACCTTTCTCAGGTATCTCATTTCCGAGGCCTGCAGCTGGCTTCTGTGAGCTGTTGTCATTGCCTATGACTCACACCCATAGGTCAGGACTGGTACATAGGTAGAGCGGTAAACAGCCATTTTCGTCCTCTTGCCAATTTCTCTTTTGCTAAGAAACCCTCGGTTTATGGCCTGGAAGAGTCTCCCAGCAGCTGCTTTTCGTGTAGCCAGCTCAGTCTTAATGCCTCCGTTTTGGTCTAGTACAACTCCAAGGTATTTGAAATGGTTAACCTGCTCCAATGCATACTGTCCCATCATGATCTGGTGTTTCTTCTCCTCTCTTGAGATCACCATGGTTTTAGTTTTGGAGATACTGATGGTCATCCCTTTCTTTTCAAGCTCTTCCTTCCAGACAAGTAAGTTGGACTGAAGGTGTGCCTCTGATTTAGCTATCAGGATGTTTTCTGACAATAACCAGTAATTTGTTAGAATTTTGTTACCTAAAACTGATATAGCCGTCCATATTTTCAGAAAATGTCACGTTAAAATGTATAAATACTTTTCCATAACATCCATCAAGTACTGAATAGTTTAAAAAAAAAAAAACAACTGGCCTAGCCCCATATGCCCAAGGACATTTCACCAGTCTTTTTGCAGTTTTTTTCATCTGCTTCTTGCAGGTCTGCTTCACAAATGTGTCTGTTCGACCAAGGTTTAATATGGTGGATAGGCTAGCAGTCCATAAAAGTCTTGACAGATTATTTGCTTCGTGCCTCAGTTTGCTAATGCAGTTTCCCCTATTTACTGGAATCCATGGTTCTACTGCCTAAGCTGCTGATTTCAGTGCTTGGAGCAACACTGTGAACTGTGTAATATATGTGAAATACTTTTTGTGTTTGCCCAAGCTGATTTGTATTGTGATATTTAAAAAATGGTGGTTGGCCAGTTTAAGCTCAAGCTGTGAACGGGCTTTATGCAAAAAAATTGGAAATGTACAGTGAGCTTGTCATGACTAACCACTTCCATCAATGATAACTTGCAATTCCAGTGGTGACTGTTATTGTTGCTACATCTAGTGACTGCCTTTTGCATTTACTGTGGGTGCTCGCTTCTAGATTTTGCTAGGAATAATTGTTTGTTTAGTTTTTAAATGAGACAGTGAGGGCCAGTTTGTGTGATTTTCACTGGCATAGAAATGGAGCAATCGTATCTTCAACAAAAAAGACTTCTTCAGGTACTTGGTCTAAAGCAGACATGCACACACGACTTTTTAAATACCCGTTTTCTGACTTTGTAATAAAGCTGGTGTTATTTATGTTATATTTTCAAAAAATTGTATCAGCTTTCTATCAACACCTGTCTTCCTCCACAACTTAGTATTAAAATTTTTCAAAAGAATACCCAGAATACTCTTTAAGCAAGCAACTTTTCTGCTTGATCCCATTCTCCACATAAACAAGAACTTTCATCTCTCTCTCTCTCTCTCTCTCTCTCTCTCTCTCTCTCTCTCTCTCTCTCTCTCTCTCTCTCTCTCTCTCTCTCTCTCTCTCTCTCTCTCTCTCTCTCTCTCTCACACACACACACACACACACATGCACACACACTCATGCATGCATGCATACGCACATACACACACACACACACTAACAATACTATAGATATTATAATGACAACAACAACAAACAATAAACAGAATGAACATAAATTAATTACCAGTTTACATATGTTAAACAAAATAAATATCTACTTTAATACATGCATCAAACATACCTGTAATGAGAGAATATCAGTGCTCTTGTACGAAGAAATTATCCAGTCACAGTTCAAAGATCTCACCATACTTGCTGATGTATGTTCTGCCAGTGGAAAACTCAATAATCCTTCTTTGTTTCCTGCAATCAGCTCTCCACCACAAGTTTGTTTCTCTAGCTCTGTTTAGTGAAAAAGATACAATTCTCAAATGAACTGATAGGACTGTAAATTCTGCAACATATTGTTGGGTTAATAGCAAAAAATATTTACTATTTAACCTGTCTTGTTGAAAATAGCATAATTATAGTGTTTCATCATTGGAACCCACTGGCAAAAAACAGAAAGAGAGAAACCTAAAATTGCATTTTATTGTGTGGGAGCCAATGAAAAATTGATGATTATTTTTAACTGAAAAATGTTCACTGATTAACAGCTTTTTGATTACCTTAATTTTTATTTTAAATGATGTACCATCTCCACAATGAAAGTTTGTTACACTGTACATGTGCATCAACTGATTTGGTTGAGAATATTATGTGGTAAAACCTCAGTCTTTTCCACAGTGAGACTCTCATACCATTGTCTGAAAGCTATAGAAGCAGTGTCCTCTTAGGGTTATGTGAGGAAGTTGCGGGGAAAGAGGGGGGGGGGGGGGGGGGTGTCAAGCAATTTTGTTCATTGTTTTCATTTGCACTAGTAATAATCCATATTTTTAGCTTTAACAGTCATAAAAATTAACAGCTCTGCCAGCTTGATGCGGAGAGTGAACCCCGTTCTGCCTACTCCAACATGAAACCCAACCAAAAATAGATAACAACAAGACAAAACAGTGGCAACGATCAAACTGCTATTTTGAACTGGTCACTAAATTGTCAGTTGTTGGTAACTGTTTCTTTTGTTATTTGACACTCTGAATTATGTTTGTGTTTTTCTCTGAGTTCTTGTTAACAGTACTTGGAATTGTTCTGTCTGTCCTCGTCTTTTTAATCACATTTTGTTATGTTCCAGGAGGGGTGTGGTCTTGTCATTTATACTCAAGGGAGTGCCACCTTAAAAAAAAAAACACAGAAAGTATGCTGTGTCTCAGTTTTGGACACAAATTTGTGTTAGTTTTAAAGCCCCACCCTGGCTGTTGTCGGGGGCCCTAATATAAACCAACCTATGGGTTTAACAGGGTTTCTGGGACCTATGCTAGGGTGATCCCCATCAGAATGGTGGCACTTTGTGTCACCCAATGTTTGTCGCTCAGTGTGATGTCCTGGTCGGGTTGAACCTCAGCCAGTCACCTGAAAAAGGTTGGAGACCACTGCATGAGAGTGATCATTTTTCCAAACTGCTCACTGCAGTATTCAAGGACTGAAAAGAGAGACTCATCTCCACATAGACAGACTTATTTTCATACTTACATCATAAAATGTTCTCATGCAGCACATAAAGTTAAAGTCAGTTGCTTATCCTTCACAGGATGTTGCAGAAACAACCCCTAGCATTTTTTTAACTGTTGTGGTTTTTCTAGGCAAATTTACGTCTAGTAGTTTGCCACTGCTTTGTGGACGGTTGGCTCCTTGATGCCACTGTTGAAACCAAAGCAAAATCTGCAGCTGGGATCAAACCCCCCCCCCCCTTCCACTGGCATTACAAAGCGCGTTCACAACGCCTAAGCCACAGATGCCGACCTTAAAGCACATACTGAAAGCAAATACACAAAAATGAACACAATAATTGAAAAAGAGTAAAAGTTCAGTTTTTATGCTAGGGGCACACTGGGCATAAGATGCTAGACTCATAATTTATAGACCAATCAGCATTCAAAGCATGATGTGGTCAACAACATGTCAGCTGCCTTTACATCCCTGGAAGTTCCCTGGCACCCATTTAGGCTGGGTCACCCTGGGAACCAGGGTCAATTTTTTTTTAAAATCTGACTTTGAACTCTTGACCTTTAGACTGCTTCCCAGTGTCTAGCCTCTACGCTACCTCAAAGAACACAATATTTTATTACAACAAAATCTTAAAATAAATGCTACCTGCTTTCCAGCTGACAAGAAATCCTGCGCCCTCCACAGAGTAGTCAGAAACAAACTGGACTGTCAGGAAGCTGCCTAAGGATTGTACAGTCTGATTATTCAGTCTACCTCCCAGGGAAGCTATCAGTTGATTTTCTGAAACCTCAGTGCCTTCATAAAAGTTTAGGGAGTCGTACTTGTCCTCAATATCAAGGGCTTCTACCTAATAACAGGAAGACAAGAATGTGATAATTAAAAATTATTATATTAACTATTTCAGTACCATGCAGTTGTTAATTCAGCTTATTCTATCTTAATAAGAGTGTGCTTTGATATATGTTTAGGTTTTAAAAAATTTAAATAATAACACAGTCTTCTTCTTCTTCTTCAGTCCTTCTATGAGAAAACTTATAATATAAGGAGGCTGGTAGCCTTTATGAAAGCTATCATGCAGTCCATATTTTCCATACAGTTTTGTCTTCATTGTGGTTGGAACTGGCCAGATTGCGTCTCTGTTGTCAGCATACAGTTGACAGTGTTGGAGCACATGCTCAGCATTTTTGGGTGCCAAGTTGCAGGGACACGTCTCCGTGATTCCTACACTGAAAAGTCTGAACATATGTTGACAAAGTCTGTTGTGCCCTGTCCTTAAACTGAATATAATACACTGTGCATCTCTAGAGAGGCGACAAAGCGAATCTTGAGAATTTGGTGTGTGTATCCAGCCACCTCTCTTGGATACTAGATAGTATAAATGTCTTAGTCTCTTGGTGGGTTAAATCACTATTTGGTTGTACCATGTCACTGCAGCTTCTAGCCAATCTGTCCGCTATTTCATTGCCTTCCAAGCGACAGTGACCTGGAATTCACTGCATTACAGATTGATCTACTGAAGAACCTAGGTTAATTAGCTGTTGTGTCAAGTCTACAAACTTTAACACAGTGAATCAGAAGGAGGATGTTGAAATAACAGTCAGGGCAGAATGAAAACGTGCAACAACTAGATGAGGAACAAGGAGTTAAGTAAGTTAGTAAGTTAAAAAGTAAATAAATCTTTTTCCACATCTTCAGGTATGTGTGGCATATGGGACTAACCCTATAAATTATAGATAGACCATTTGATCAAACGCCTTTACCTCCCAGGACTTTACCTGGTACCCAGGTAAGATTGGCTTGGAAGCCATTTTTTTTAAAGACAAACTAGCACTCAATGGAGCATGTGATTAACATCTTGTCAGCTGACTTTGCTTTCCAGAACATTACCTGGAAACCAACAAACGAAAGGTAAGTTCTTGGTACTTAATGATTTTGGTGCCAGTTTAACTTTTTTTTTTTTTACATAAAAATATGAAGCTGCAGTAGTAAAGTGGCCCATATATTTGTATCCTTGACATATATTTCAAGTCCTATGATAAAGAGAAGCTTTATAAAACTGAGCTGGGCTCCAAAGTCAGCCCAGCTCAAAATAGCTACCAGGAAATATTCTGGGAAGTAAAGTGGTTGGCATGACGCCCATAGCATCACCTATAAAATGTTACTAGTTATCTATAGTTCTGGAACAAGACTTAAGTCCAGAAGTGGACGAACAACCAGAACTTTTTTGCCGGAGTTTACAGCTGGTGAAAACTAAGAAGATGAAGCTGCTTCCAAATACTTTTAAAAAAAAAATTTTATTTCTGACTTTTTCTACCTTTCATCTTCCTTAACTAACTCGCATTAGGCCCTCTGCTGACTTTGCATCCATCTTTTTCCTCTTTCTATGAGAATCAATCAATAGTCACAATTATCCACGACCTTCTGTTTCTTGTAGTTTCAATTATTTATAACAAAGATGATCTTCCACACCTTGTGGCATTGGTAGTCATGTCTATTCAAAACCTTCTGCCTCGTGTACTTTCAAAGAATTTTAACTCTGATGATCTTCCACGCCATGATGTCAAACTGTCTGTCATTATCTTCTCTGTCTCCTTCTGCTTCTTTTCCCTTCTAACTTTCCCTCCATCACAATGTGCTCGTTTTTTCGTTCTCATTACATGACTAAAGAATGTAGATTGTCTCCCTCTGATATGGGCAATTAGTTCTCTTCATGAGTCATTTTCTTTCAAGACATCTTCATCACTCTTTTTATTGTTCTCATCATTTGCCTACACAACCACATCTCTGCTGCTTCCACATATTCGCTTCCATTTCACTTATCGGACAGCCATCCATGATTCACATCCATTTATCAGGATAGGATTAATATATCTCTTGTCTCACCTCAGTTGACAAAGAGTGCATGAATATTCTTCATTTTGTTAAATGCTGCCTTTGCTTGAGCTATTCTATGTTTAACTTCTTTAATACCTCTTCCATCTGCTGTTATCCTGGTATTCAAGTATTTAACAACTTTTTCAACTTGCTTGAAGACTGTCTCATTTACTTTGATGTTGCATTTTGGAGGGTCCATTCTCTTTGTATTTACTATTACTACTGGTTTTTTTCCCAGCTGTTTAAACTAAGACCCTTGTGACTTTCTGTTACAGTTATGTTCATTACTGATTGAGTACCAATAAATACATGTTAAATTGTTTATCTTCATTGACATTATCATATGGGCTGAATTTTGTAGCTACAGTCTTCTCCAGGAAAAAGTGGCCAGTCTCACAGCAACCCTCCTCAGTAGCCTCTTATGACATGCGTAGTAGGTTACAGTTTCACTATTCTTTGCTTCAGTTATGGACCTTGATAACACAATGGTGAAATGTCTTACCTGTGTATGCGTATCAATGACAGCCACCATGGCAGAGCAACCAGATACTTACCTGCAGGTCCAAAAATCATGGGTTCAAATTCGCATTGAATCAGATTTTTTTTTTACAAATGACACTGGCTTCCAGGTCAACGCTATCACCTAAAGCTACCTGGTAAAGTCCTAGGAAGTAAAAGTGACAGGCATTATAATGACCACATCATCAATAGAGTGCCAATCAGTTTATAACAGGCATGCCTCATGCAGAGTGGCAAGCATCACTTCAGACGTCTGGGGTAGTTAGCATCCTTTGGATATTTTCTCCAGGTTATGCTGGTGTGATGGGAGATGGGTACACAGATATACTACACCCTTTCGTGGTGAATTGATGAATGACAAGCTGGAAATTTTGAAGGCCCTATGGGAACGAGGCACATATGGATCATTACGGTCTGAAGAGAATGGCGCTGCAAGGAGTTACTAGGGGATCTGGCCGTTGCTCAACACCCAGGGTACGGATGAGATGGATATACAATCAGATGGTTACTGGTGCCATCGGAGTTGGAACTCCTTGCTTGCTGCTGAAGGTGGGGACTGAGCACTTATGGGAGTGTCCTGAGTGCTGTGATGTCAATTCTTAATTCACTATTCAACATTCAGTCTATGAAATACAGGTCTAGCACTACATACCCAGTATGTTTAAGAGCCCGGAAAAAATTCATTTTACTGTTTATAACTGTCACCATTCAGAAATAGCTAACAGAATATATTAATAACATTTACCAAGAGTTCTATAACTTGTCGAGGTGCTGCCTCAATTCTCCATACACAGTTCAAAAATGGAGGGTAGTCCTCTGGGTAATTTAGTGATGAAAATGTTCCGGACTGTTCCTTTAGAACAGCTCCACAATTCTGAGTTCTTTTTGAAGGCAGTTTCTGTAAGCCTGTACAGTAAATTATAAAGTTCAGCTGAATGTTCTTCAATGATCATAAAGCATCATAAAGGTCATAATTAAAACATGTTAATTAGTAAGGATAGTGTTAAATCCCTAGAGGTATTGTTGCAAATAACAATGCACTTACAAACTGTTATGACATGAGATTATATTAAAGTTTGCTGTTTTCTTGAAATCTCATGATCCTGAAATGAATACAGTTAATTAAAAGAGCTTACCCATTTCC
Source organism: Candidula unifasciata (assembly GCA_905116865.2). NCBI lineage: Eukaryota > Metazoa > Mollusca > Gastropoda > Stylommatophora > Geomitridae > Candidula > Candidula unifasciata. The sequence goes on from CAJHNH020000099.1 coordinate 205,191, forward strand.
ACAGCACAAAGATGAAAAAAGCCAGCCAAGATTACAAATTTGTAATTCTTCTTTCTTTTTTTTTTACTTTACGCACACCTGCTGTAAACTCCTGGTTGTTCGTCCACTTCTGGGCTTTGGTCTTGTTCCAGAACTTGAGTTTTGCATGCTCATTCATTTTACACGTCTGACTTATTACTATGCAGACTGTTTCTTCCTTACCTCTCAGATAGATGTACTATGACTTTGAAAGAAGATTAAATATATGAATGTCGATTGTTGAATTAAGAATCGATTTTACAGTATTCGGGACATTCCCATAAGCACTCTGTCTCCATCTTCAGCAGCAAGTGAAGAGTTCCAATTCCAATGGCACCAGTAACTGTCTGACTGTATAACGTCTTGCCTTTCCTTTGAGTGTTGAGCATCGGTCAGATCCCCTGGTTACTCCTCTTAGCACCATTCTCCTGGTGCAGAACTGGCCAGTCTATCTATCTGCTCATATCCCAACACACGGGTATGACCTAAAAAACATCCAAAGGATGCTAACTACTCTGGACCTCTGAAGTGACGCTTGCCTGTTTCAACCTTTCTCATCATGTTCTGTGAGTCAGTGACAATTATGGTATGTGCGTACAGCTGATTCTCAAGCCAGTGTAAGGCAGCCACTTTCACACTAGATGCTGTGATATGCTAGGCTTTGTTGCACTAAGTGACCTCCATTCGCTTTTGTTATGAACCACCATGCACTCCATCTGCCTCTCAACAGAGAACCATCTGTATAGATAATCACATCCCACCTGGGCATGTTGAACTTATGATTCTGCAGCACCAGCTGGCCAATCCCAGCAATTACAGCCTAAAGTGATTAAATCCCAAAACAAATATGATTCTTGCTCTGGCCAGAATCCCAGTCATCATCTCACCCAACTTTTATCAAGCCTGCACACATGTCTAATTGTGTCTTCAGCTTGACCCATTCTTCTTCTTCTTCTTCAGCGATCTCTGGTCATGCGCATAATCCACTGTGGGTCATAAACTGGGATGTCTTTTCAAGGTCTCTTAGGTTTCCCCAAAGCTTAGTTGTCAGTTCTACTGGGTGTTGCCATATGTCGCTCCGCAGCTCCGCCAGGAGAGGACAGTCTTGCAGGACATGTTCTGGAGTCTGTTCAGCACGAAGACACTGGCAGAGAGCTGTTTGGCTCATACCTAATTTATATGAGTGTTTATTGAGTCTGCAGTGTCCAGTGCGTAAGCGAAAAACTGTGACTTGGTCTGTTCTGTTCAAGTGCCTCAGAAAATCTTTTCCGTAGTCATAACCAGTGTTGTTTTTCCAGTCTGTTTCTGATTTTCTCTTAATGAGAGTTTTGAAGCTTGACCCATTCAAGAGTTTCCTCTTTTCAGTCTGTGACCCTTAGCTCTACCTAGGACTTCATGCAGGAGGTTCTTCTTATCTGCAGCTATTCTGAGATATGAATTTGCTTGCAGAGCTTTGAGCCTATCTGCAATAGTAGGCAGTGCAAGCATACATCGCATACATACTACCAGGGTATCTCTTGTAAATCCCAGAATGACCCGCATGGCTTCTTTCTGTATGCGTTCAAGTTTCATCAGCTGACTTTTTGACACTGTAAGCATTCCAGGTCCATAATCTATCACCAACAGAATTACATGCTGGAAAATTGTGAACAGAGATTTGTGTTCCATGTCCATTGCTGCATGATTTTGACAGTAATGAGTATTTTTAGGCATTTTACCGCAACTGCTTCCACATGATTCCTAAAGGACAAACTTCTATCAAAAATGATACACAGGTAACTCAGTTTGCTTTCTCTTTTGATGCTTTTGATATTAATTGTAAGGCTTGGAAGATTAGCTCCTACAATTCTATTGTCCAGTGAGCACCATAAAACAGATGCTTTTCTGAGTTGATGACAGCTCACATCCCTGCACAACAGTCAGTCACTTTGTCTACAGCTGCCTGTAGCTCTTAGACTGCCTACTGCCTATCTTTCCCCTGCCTATATGCAAGGATATTATCTGCAAATGTCAATAACCTTCTAACACCTGGTGCTTCAAGTTCTGCAATGTTGCTTGTATACACATTGAAGAGCACAAGCACTGATGAAATTGCAGAACTCTGGTGTAGTTTTAGGGTGATATTACATGGTTCTGAAATCCATGTATCCAGGCAAATGTCAACCATACGTGAATGCAGGACAGCTGCTATCCAGTTCACAAGCAGGAACAAACTCCCTTCTCCATGAGCGCAGAAATCAACAGATCATATCTGACTATATTGTAGGCATCCTAAAGAATAAGTGCTGCCACTATCATCACCTGTCTGTTCTTGAACCCTTAATATACATCAAAAGCAAAAGCCCAGGTGTCTTTCCGTGGCCAGTAACAAACCCAAACATTTTGGCAGAAGCTCTTCCCTTTCCAAAAACATTTTTAGGTTAACAGCAATAATCTTCTCTAGCCCCTTGCCAAAAGTAGTTGTAGGGTTTTTTGTATTTTGAATTGAGGGCAATAACAACAGAGCTAGGTAAAGCAATGAATTATTTTCATGGACAAATCACAATGGTTATGAGTTTTAAATCTGATAAATTAATGTCAAGGATAAAATATTTCCAAATTCAAATTAAAAATAAATCTAAAAATAATTCATACAAATAATTTAAAATCATACTTTTCTGACACTCTTTTTCATCTGATCCATCCTGGCAGTCCCAATGCCCGTCACACACCCACATTTTACTAATACATTTAGAGCCATCAGCACAGTGGACTGCATGCTCTTCACAGGGCTTTAATTCACATACTGATGAATGGAGTTCATCACACAGCTTCAACTGCCAACGGAGATCTTTGTTGTATGGAGGCTGTTCTTTCACATCACAACAAAGTTTGGTGGCAGAGGAATCTGTAAGATTTTAGACAATTATGTAATATTGGTGTTTGATATATGACTCAGCAAAACATAAACAAGGCATATGTAAGTAAAAAGTAGTAAAGAACCTTTTTTCACGTCTTTAGGCATATAGGGCATATAGGGCTAACCTATATTTTTATAGACCAATCGGCACAAGATGGGTGTTGTGGTCAGCATCATACCAGTCGCCTCTTCTTCCTGGGACTGTACCCAGTACCCACTCAAGGCTGGGTCGACCTAGGAGCCAAGGTCATTTTTTTTTAAAGTCCGGCTCCGCCAGGAAGCGAACCAATGACCTTCCGATCTGAGGTGAGCGTCTAGCCGCTCTGCCACGGGGACTCCCAAGGCATATGTTACTAGGGCCCTTCTTCTTCCTCTTCTTCTTCTTTATCTTCTTCTTCTTCTTCTTCTTCTTCTTCTTCTTCTTCTTCTTCTTAATCTTCTTCTTCTTCGTCTTTTTCTTCTTCTTCTTCTTCTTTGTCTTTTTCTTCTTCTTCTGCATTCAAATCTTCATTCAAGGTTTACTGATGCAGATATCGCCCATCTCCATTCATCTTAGTGATTAAGTTTCCCTTTCCAGTTGGTTACTCAAAGTGTTTGATGATCTGCCTATATATTATCTCTCCACGTCTGCTCGGTCTGCTTCATGGTCTACTCCCATTCAACTCTTTTATGCACGCAGTTTATGTATCTCTGTTATCTACCATTCTCTCTTTATGCCCCATGTCTCTTTATGTGGTTTTAAAGAAGGTTATGAGTTTCGTTTTTGCTTCCCACCCTTCCATTCTGGCTGTTTTCATCTTTGATAGGTCCCAAAAAATTATAGCAACACAGTCTGTTGTGTTCAATATGCAAACCTGAAAGGTCCTGCTTAGGTAACAGTAAAGGTGAGAAGATCGACTTAACTGTACCCGGTTTTACCCTATATGGCTCAGTCTCTCTCTATAAAACAGCTAACTGCCTGCTGAGAGCATCACACAGAGCACGACCTCAATAGCTCTGATGATGATCCCCAGGGATCTCCATGAAAATCGGTGCCGCCGTGAAAGGAATCCACAACCTTCAGAGAGCTAGGCAAACGGCTTGACCACTTCACTACAGAGACCCTCCCTAAAATTCCTGCTACAAAACATAAAAAATTTAAAATTGTATATACCAAACAAATGAGAGAGTTTATTCATGTGAGAAGCAGAAGAATAAACAATTAAGAATGCAGGAGACCAGGTGTGAATCAGCAATAATGTTATGGGATTTGCTTCTTTTTCTGTCAGAGGGTAAAAATCCTAACCTGCAGTCTGTGGCAGCCGCACTGGCCATGCAGCCTTAAAGCATTAGGCCACCCCCCCTCCCGGCACCCCCCTCCCCTGCAAAAGTTTTGAATACAGGCAGTAATGTTATACATGTAATTCTCTTAATATATAACACAGGCCTTGCCTTATGTGAATGAAACATAAATAAAGCAATGATTTTGTAGTAAACATTTATGCCTTCAAGTTTTCCCAAAGGAAGTGTGACAAGGAAGGAAAGTGACGATCCTATACCATAAACTGATGCATAGAATGTGTGATGGCATAATATTTCACATCTCAGCTGTACATACCACCTTCACCTTTACCATTTGTAATGGAGAACATGCCGACTGAAGCCTTGAGCCCATCAACCGCCCAGAATCCATCATGCTCTAAAGCAATGTGCCCGTCTGCCCACTGGAATGTTTTATTAGGAAGTTGAATGAATCCTGAAATAAATCAAATGACCAGTTAACAAACAAATTAAATCTTTTGGTGCCATAAGGTTTTGTGTAATAATCATTACTTTTTCATGTAAATATTGTCATGAAAATGTTAACAACTTGCTGTGTTGCAGGAACGAAAAGTGTATATAAAGGTACCTCTATGGTTACCAGATTTATTTAGTATACACTGTCAAAAACTCAAATATAAGAAAACACTTGATGTAATGTTTGAGACATGTGGGGAATAGTCAGTAACACACCATGTGTTATTTGGGACTGAAAGATTTAATTAAAATTCTTCTTTCTACCAAGGAAACAAAGGCTCCTTACTGACTCTGTACCAAAAATGAATTCTATGCTATTTGTTGATCCTGTCATTTCCAGTCAGTGGTATGCAATATCATGTTCAGAAACAAACAAAACTCCACTTTAGAATATAATCCTTTTTGTGATTCTGATAACTATACATTATAAAAAGTTCATCACAATGACTACTAAAAATATGGAGTGTGTAAACAGATATTCTAAAATGAGAGGGGTCTGCAGATTTGAACTAACTGGTAGCCATTGTGTTAATCCATAAATTTATGTTATCCCATCCAAGTGCCACCTTAAGCCACTATATTCGAAGTTCCTCTTCAACTCTTCTGGCTTAAAGCAGTTTTCTAAAGTCATTACTTTGGACAAACTCTTTCAGTACTGCTCGGTAATTACTTTAACTCATTCTCTACCCAAATGTAATAGCTTAAAGCAATCAAAACTAGAATCCTAAAACATAGGATCTCTTCGTGTGGGCTCTGGGGATCCATTGTAGGGAAGAGACCCACTGCCTCCACGACAAGCATGTTGTAAGAGTTGACTAGTTGGGGGTTTTGTTCGAAGTCAGAGTGCATCTGCCTGAAAGCCAAGGAACCAACAATCTGCATAGAAATAAGTCAGATCTGTTAAATGGATGTGCATGCAACACCCAGATTCTGGAATAAGACTTAAGTCCAGAGGTGGACAATCAGAACTTTCCGCCGGAGTTTACATCCTGTGAATGCAAAGAAAAAGAAGAAGAAGACATAGGATGCAGATGTATTGAACCACACGTGTGAGTGCACCAGCATCAGGGCTTGCACTCGTCAAGACTTATCTACACATCTTCATGGTCATCAGAGAAGCAGGTTCCCTACCAAGGATCTGGCCAATGTTGATAGGATTAATGTTTTCTTCAAAGTTGAAGTACATCTACCTGAGAGGCCAGGAACCAACAGCATGCACTCAAATAAGCCATGTCTGTAAAGCAGATGCACATGCAACACTCAAGTACTGAAAAAAGTTAAAATAAAAATGCTTAAAGACAAAGCTCTAGATTTTAAAAAATTACACAATTTTGAGAACAGATGGCTTAGAAGAATACTAAATCTCCACTGGACAGATGTTACATCCAGTACGTAAATAAGACAAGGAATCAAGCAAAATAATGTATCCAATTTTATAAGCAAGAGCCGCTGGAACTACATCAGCCATGCCATGAAAAGAAAACAGGGAAGACCAAGAGAAACCCAGCTTAGAACCATCATCAGGGAAGGCTCAAACATGCACAAAATGAACATGCAAGACTCAAAACAGGTGGCAACGAACTGCCAGACATGGCGAGTTATGACCTCTGCCCTATGCGCCACCCCATGCTCAAGAGAAAAAAACTAACTAATTAATTAACTAACTAACAGAAGAAAACAGACTCAAACTTATGATAGAAAGAGTTAAATAACAACTTCCTGACATAGAAGAGAATCAGAAAAGTATACATTCTCTAGATATGTGAGTTTTATGGTACCGAAAGAGCCAAAAGAGATTACCATATAATGTCAAAGTCATATAAGCTAAATAAATAGTGAAGTTTTGGCAGAACAGAATATCAATGGAGAAGATAACCGAAACAGCTACATACCACTGAATGAAAATAATCTACAAGTACAAAATGGATGATGATGATGATTAAGATCATGATGATTATGATGATAATGATGATTATGATAATGAAAAATGATGATGATGCTAATGATGGCAGTGGAGATGATGATGATGACGACTCTGGTAGCAGTGGCAGTTATAACACTGAGGAAAGGGGAAAGGAGAAGCAGAATCAGGAAGAGGATGCAGAATATAAGGACAAGATATGAGAAGCTACAATGAAAAAAAAGAGGAAGAAGTGTTTCAAGAGAAAGATGTAGAGGGTAACAGTGATAAGTAATGAAGACATTCAACACAACATACCAATCCATGCCTCAACACTTGAAACACCAGCAACATTTGAACTGTTTTCCTTACTGCCATCACTGCTAGAACCATTTCCAAGCTCTTCTCTCACAAAATGACTCAGCCATTCTTGCTCACACAGGCTATTTATTGTGACTAGATTTCCACCCTGGCTGAAATATCCAGAAACTCAGGAAGTTCATGTAAAATGTCCACAAACATACAAATAAAACTGGGGGTTTTAATATTTTAACTCTTCTGCTCCCAAGCAGTAGGAGCCGCGGCAACCAGCCTGAAAATTGTGGGTGCAGAAGCACATCAGAGCATATCAAGCAAAGCAAAACAGTTAGCAAGCTTGATGGAGGGGAAATACACACAGACAACATGCAGTGTTTCTACTATAGTCTTTAATGAACAAACATAAGTAAAAATCCTTATTTCTTCATTAGAAAGTAGTAGAATGAACTGGCTTTGGCTGCATATGTATATTAGTACAGGATTATAAGATGTACAGCAAGTGTTAGCATCTATTACTAATATATGACTTCCTGTTTGAAGTGGTGCTTAGCTGAGATCTCTTGAGCAAAGTAGATGATGACTATTGTTGAATTATTGTGTTTCTCTTTCCAGCATACAGTTTTATCAATATAATCATGACATTTGTATCTCTTTACAAAAGTACAGTCAGCAATCAGGGATAGTAATTCTGAACTAGTAAGTGATGCACAAAAATTTCCTAAACTATAGCTTTACTGCGATATCTGTGCCTCTCAACAAATCACATCCAACTTCAGCAAAGCCTTCAATCAGCTGCCTTTTACAATAAGAATGCTAAGAGGCAATATGGCTATTCCACCTTTCCCCAAAAGAGGGCTCCAGAGTCCATAAAGGGAAAGCAATTTAGTACAGCAGTATGGTTTTGAAAGTCATGGAAATGACAAATTTAAAACTTCTGGTTCTGAGGCCTTATTTTGATCTGGAAAAAGAAAGAAAAAAAACCACTGCTCTGATAACAAGCTTGCCATAAAAGATAATTAAGAGTTAGCTAAAATCAGATGTGTTGGACCAAAAGGCGCGGATATCCCAACTTAGCTGTAAACCACAACACAACCTGCCAGCCATATTTTTAAAGAAGAATGCAGAAAAAGAACTCTGCACTGGCTGCTGAAGATGAGGATGGAGCACACATGGGAATGCCCCGAGTGCTGTGATGTCGATTCTTGACTCAACTCAGCTCAACTCAAAGCAGAAATGTGCAGCAATAAACTATTGTAGATCCACTTTCCAATCAATCAATCTGCAGGTGCTTTAGAGAACATCACTCTCATCACAGCACGCCTGAATGTCTCTCTCTCACTAGCCAGTTCTCCACCCCTGTGTGCTATCATTACCAATGCATCTTCATTGTCTACTGTGCACCTTCACGGAGGTCTGCCTCATTTTCCAGATACTGTACCTGCTATTGCCATTCTCTCCAGGCGACCATGAAGTTTAAGTCTTTCAGGCCCTAGCAACGCTGTGTGTATTGATTGAGAAGTTCCGATTTGCCTAAAACACAGTCAATCGTGTGTCCCGCACATATTGATTTGCATACTGTTCCATATTATTTGTAATGTTTGAAACAATCTTTAAAATATTCAGGAAAGGTTACTCTAAAATGTTTACTTTGTTTACAATTTTCATTTGTACATTATGTGCAAAATTATAATAATATTTGTGAGGGTCATTTGCAGATAGTGAATTTTCCTATTTCATTTCTGACTGACCATGTTCAAAGCACCAGTAAAGGGCACAATATGTGCCTTTCTGCAGCTGAAACTCTGAAATTGTTTCAGTCAGATGTTTTTAATTCTGATTATCATAATTAAAAATTCACATTTTTCTGAAAGCGATTTGGACGGTGAATTTACACCTTCGACAGCTGAGCGGTCAGCTGTTAGAGAATCAAGCAGTTCTGATGAGCTAAACACAGGAGGACAAATTCCATTTCCAAACGATGTCACAGTTACCCACATCTACATCCAAAGAACTGTTTCAAACAGATACCATACTATGGCTAAGCTGCATTAAAATCATTGCTGCTACAGTCTGTATAAAATTGAAAAGATTTTGTGTGTAATGGTCCATTTTTCTGTTAATATGTCTTTGAAATACTGTTTAGCACTCTTTAAGAACCTCGAGCCTCCAAGTGATAAACTAGCCCAGAAACTTATGACTCTGGAATTTTTTTTTTTAAATTAAACAAACTTTAAAGTGTTTTTCTCATATCTGGATATTTACTGCTCTTGTGGATGCAAAACTATGACAAGTGAAGAATTATTTTTTAAAATTTTGAAATAAAATTATTCTCACCTTCTACACATGGTCTGGGCTTGTGGCCAGGTAAGCAATACTTGTGTCACCTTGAAGCATCTGTTCTTGAACAGTGTCCAACCTAACACAGGGTAAAAATATGCCGAATATGTATAAGTACTTCTACAGTAGTTGCTATTCATGTGTGTTGTGCGCTGCCAAATAAACATGTCTACCTCAATTATAGGGAAAACAGTAGTGTAGTCGTTAGATGCCTTCCTGACAGCTCGAAGGTCATGGTTCAAATCCACAGCAAGGCAGCAGACTCCTTTTTTTCCAAATTGACTGTGACTTTCAGGTAGATTCGGCTGTAAATAGGTACCTGGTAACACTCTGGGAAGTAATGGTGACTGGCAGGATACTGACCACATGACCCACCAAGTGCTGATTGGTCCACCCCAGGGCTATTCAACTAATTTTACTCAGGGACCAAAATGCTAAAAGTGGGGATCATTACAGGCCAGAGGACCTAGGCCCAATGTAAAAAGATCACTGTTTTGGCAATGATCCACTGACCACACTTCTAGACCTCTACAAGCAGGATTCATCAGAGTCGCCCACGGGCTGGCCGTTCAATTACTTCATCATCGGTCAGGACAGTATTTGGGTCTGTCTCCTCTGATCGCATCAACACTGCAAGAATCTTTTTCAAGGTTACTTTGTGATGACCAATGTTAAGCCATTTTACATGGTGCACATAACCTAAGTCAACATTATAACCTAAAGCTCCCCCTTTAAGGATACTGGCTAAACCTGATGATAATGTTTCTGCAAAACAAGGCCAGGCAAAGACAGCCCATTGGACTTCAGTAGAATAGCCCTGGTCAGAACAAATATGAGTCTAACATCATATGCTTAATGCACCACTAGCATAAAAATGGTCCTCTGCCTGTTACTGACCTCAACCATAGTCTGACTGCACTTCTGTCAATAGACAGTTTGATCACAGTTAGTTTGAGGAAAGAAAGGCTAGCACAGTTCTCTTACACAGGAATCCTTTTGTGCACATCCTGTGATCTAGAGTCATAAAGCTTTTGTCTAACATGAAAACCCTGATTACCGCAGCCTAAAATGGGTATCATGCAATGTCCTCTTAAGTAAATGAGGCCCGCGCATGTTGATTAGCTAATACAAATTTGAGTATAGAATCAATTGCTGGATGTATAACTGCCATGAAAATGGACCATTATTATTAGTTGTTTTTTTTTTTTTTAAGTTAACATACCTTGGGGACAATGAAACCAGCCTGTGTGATCAATTTCATTTTCAGAACAGTAACTTGCAACACACTGAAAGAAAAAAGAAAAGCAAGCGGCATTACCACATCATTTCATCGGTTTATTCTTTATGGTAAAAATTTTTTTTTTATTTCTCACACTTCCGTGCTTCGATTGTAAAGTTTGATTTCATTTTCCACGTTTTGATATTCCAATACGAAGACACCGTGGTCTGTGTGGTAATAGGTTTATGAGTGCAGTTTTATAGCGATCTTTGGGGATTGTCGCTGCAGCTCTGTCTGTCTGCTTGTGTGGCTTAGGGGTTATGAGCCCAGTTTCATCAGCCTGTCACATCGTGAACGTTTTAGAAACCAATTTCAAACTACTAAACGTAAAAATGTTCTAGTAAAACCATAAACAGGTAGCAGATGATGGGGTTGGTTTGACACGTTCTGTACAGTGTGTGTGTGTGTGTGAGTGTGTGTGTTTGTGTGTTTAAGAGATACTAACAGATAGATAAACAGAGAGACAGACAGAAAGACAAAGACAAACAGATATCGAGAGACAGTGACAGACAGACATACAGAGACAAACACATAGGCCCTACCGAGAGTTAGAGACAGAAAGAGACAAAACCATACCGAAAACAGAGACAAAGAGACATACTGAGGCAAACACATACTGGGAGATACAGAAAATATATCCATAGACAGACAGACAGACAGACAGACAGACAGACAGACAGACAGACAGACAGACAGACAGACAGACAGACAGACAGACAGACAGACAGACAGACAGACAGACAGACAGACAGACAGACAGACAGACAGACAGACAGACAGACAGAGATTAAAATATTGCATTTAGTACAAATACTGAAAGACTTCTTAGTATTCTCCAAATCACTGCCGCATCCTCTCAAGTAACCGTTCACGTCAGTGCCGCATGCTGCATTTTAAAATTGTCTGTCTGAATCTTCTATCCAACTGACATATTTTTTTTTATGTTGTGAACTGACCTTTGGCATGCCGACCAGCGCACCTTCTAAACTACGAAACGACGAAACTACAATCTTTTTTTTTTAAACTGCTCATACAATTGGTGCCGACATAACAACAATAATTCGGTGACATTTTTACGCCAAATTACTTGGTTTACGGTGCATCTATTTCCACAGCAGTGTCCTACATATGTTCGCTGTAGTTAGAGACAAATCATAAAGACACACAAAATGTCTGTATTCGACCGTGAATTAAAAGCAGTCCCTCGTGGCAAATTTTCTCAGTATGATGCAAGTCTTTGAAATGCCGCCCCTAATAGCCTCGCGCTGTCAGATCAATAGTTTAAATTATATTTTGATTTCGCTGCTTATTCTACCCCCCCCCCTACCCCCACCCCCCCCCCTCTAACGATGCCGCCTTATGCGACCAAATATCTGTATCATAGCACGGCACGACCCTGATTACAATTTACCAAATAAACCGAAAGAGTGGCAACAGAGGGTGAAAGCTCGCCTGATTCTCGACTTTTATGTGCAGGAATCAATAACTATTGAGCTAGAAACTGTCACTTTTTTTTACAAGTTATATGCGTTTCCTTAACATAACGATGAAGAAGCAGTCTTAGCATTGTATGGCTGTTTGGTTTAGCTTGGCAATTTTATATTCCCTATATCAATATTGCCATGATGGTCGGCCCTCGATGCCATTGTGAACATCAACGCAAAGCGGTCTGCTGCCAAATATCCCGCAGCTAGAATCAACCCGGGTATTTCGGAATAATGAAGCACGACGATACTTCTAAACTGTTCAGACATGTTACACCTGTTGGTGGGTAAAGAGATTGATTAATGGTGTAGATGAAACCTGCACAAAGATGAACAAATCCATCACCTGAGAAGCGCACGAAAAATACAGAAGACCACGACACTGGAACATAACCTGCTGTCAATGAGACAACAAAAGAAGAAGAATATGTGTTATCACAAAGAAGTATATATATAGCTGAATATATAGCTGAAAATTTCGAGTCAGCCATAGTTAACGATGCTTAAGAAGACACAGACAGGATGGATTCGGAGAAAATGGTTGGAGTCGCTCGCATGATAGGAATTATTTTCATTTTTGTGCCAGGACACTCTGGGGTAAGAGAGAATGAACGAGCGAATTGGCTTGCTGGCAGGGCCACGGTAGGTACAGGCAAAACAAAGGACCTGACCGACATTATCAATGCTCTCGCGGAGACAGGACGACAAGATGATTCACGAGACAATGTTGAAGCGGCAACGTCAGAAGACTACAAGAACATGTCCAAAAAAAGGTGTCGCCAAAAAAGAACACTATACAGGTAGCCAAAGAAGAATAGTAAACCAATACAGATCGGATGTTTTCAGTCACCACACGATAACGAATATATTGAAGATGAGATCCGAGCGCTCATGGACTTGTCAGATGTGCAGTGAGGATAATATGTCCACTAACTAACCTACTAACAGTTACCGATTTCCCTTAAATATATTGACTGTTTTCAAGAAACCTAGATAAGCACAGATGTATCGTTATATAAGAAATGCATAACAATGTTGTGTTCTAAATCAATATATATTGATGAGTACTTGCAAACTGCAAGGGTATTTTGGAACATGGCTGCTAAAGCCTCAATATATCTGCATCAAAAACAAAGCTATATTCAACGTATGGTCTGTAAAGTCTAGGTTGAGTATTGAGAAGTACGCCAATGACATAAACGAGTCCTTTACTTATCACTAAGGGACAGACTTCATCAGGGAAGCCGGATCCTAGTTTCTTCTAGGTATGACTCTCGTACCGCTGTCTGAAGTCTGCATTTGTTTTCTAAACAGTCGGCAAGCTGGCTATTAAGCTGTACAACGATCGTATCACAATCACAGAGCCACACTTAGTGGTGTAGATAGCGAGATCTGCTGCACAGAAAGACGATCTTATTTAAGTGGCTTGAGTGTTATTTCTGAGAGCCGAAGCGCTAAAATATATCCATTCGATTGCTCTGTTTTGGTGTTTGTTACTGATACGGCCTATACTCACGGAGCGTGCAGAGTCTCATTCTTCGACAGCAAGGTAGCGACTGAACGATGTAACCTCTACAATGTCTACATTATGTAGGTGTAGGGGACATTTTTAATGGACCCTCTGAAAAGCGCTGGTTATAGGACCATAGGTTGAAAAACACTGCTTTAAACCGTAGGCATATATATCATGCCATTTCCCTAGCTAACCTCACACAGACACACACATGCGTGCGCGCACACACACTCACAAACACACGCTCGCGCTTAGGTATACAAGAAAGGCTGTGTGCAGATTTACAAATCAAAGTACACACGTTCAATAGTGTAATGATACTACAAGTCCGCAGTCGAAAGCCGACAGCTGTTCATTTCTAGTTCAGTTTCCCGCGCCGGATACCCTTCTGCTGCGAACAATAAACAGTTCATACGAGAATCTTATCCTGGGTGAATACGTCAACACTGAGACCATATCAGTGGCATGGACGCAGTTCACTCTTTTGGTCCATGGAGTTTTGGGAGCAGCTGTTCAAAATTAACAGCAATCTTGTAGGCATCCTTCCATATTTCCAGATTATAGTATTCCACTTTGTTACCAAAAAAATAAAAGCAGAAGGCGTGGTGCCAGGAAGGAAAGGCAGGGGCCGACCTCCACAGCATATAAAAGATTCCTTGGGAAGGAAAGTGCACCAGGCGGGAAAGCTGGTGAGAAACCGATTTTTTTTTTAAACGGACCGTGATAACAGCAACGTTCTGCAAGGATCTACTACATGATGATGATGACGATGATGATGACGATGATGATGGTGACTGTGCTACAAAACGGTATAGTAATCACAGTCAATGACGATGGCGTGTGTGACTAGGAAGACCAGATCGCGTTAAAAAGAATCTTCTACAATACGTGCATAAGATTTCATGACCATCCGTAGCACATAACCTGTGCAGTATTGTACATTAGCTTAAACTGTGAACCTGTAACCGCTTAGATTGGCAACTATGAACCTCTTTTAACTACAGTGAAACGGTGAAAAATGCAATGGTATTGACATGCAATAGGGTCTAATGGCCTCTCAACAACCTTACTGCAGGGCTCAGTAGAAGGAAAGAGGAGAAGAGCAGAGCAAGAAAGACCTGGTTATAGAACTTGACTGACTGGACAGGCCTTAGGCATGCAACCATGAAGTCCATCGCAACTGACCGTCAAAGGTGGAGACAGCCGATTAGACAGTCAACAGAAACTGGTGACCCAACGACATGCAGTGTTACGGAATGATGGTGATGATAATGATGATGACGAACCGCTTAGACCATTAGCTTAAGTGGTGAACCTGTAACAGATTTGAATATTAGTTTTAATACTGAACCTCTGAAAGCTTAGAGTATTAACTTGAATAGTGAACCTCTAACCGTTTAGACCATTAGCCTAACTAGTGAACCTTAACAGATTTTAAAATTAGCTAAAATAGTGAACCTTTAGAGCTTTAGCTTAAATAGTGAGTCTCTATCCGCTTAGACCATTTGCTTAAATGGTGTACCAGTAAAGGCGGCAACGCTAGCTTAGGTGTGATCATGTAACTGGTTAGGAAAAAAAAGCTTACATGGTGATCACGAAACTAGTTAGAATAGTGGGTTAAGTATTGATTCTGTCTGCGCGTATGCACATTTTGGCGTTTTAGGCAGTGTGAGTGTGATTGTGTGTGTTTGTGTGTGTTTGTGTCTGTGTATGTGTGGGTATGTGTGTTATATATGTGTATGTGTATGTGTGTGTGTGTGAAAATCCCACCACTCCTACTCTGCCGGTCTGTTCTTGTTGTTTCCCACAGTAGTATGAGAGTCACACCATGGAAGATATTGGGACCTCACCAGGTCATATCGCTGTAGCCAGCCTTTGTTGCGGAGAGGGCGCGTACTTATCTGAAGTAATGTATGCATGCACTAGCACAGATATATACATAAAGACGTATATTAGTTTGCGAGTGCTTTCCCTTCGCCCATTATCTGCCCCTTTGCCATATCTCCAAGTTCTCAAGAACCTGTTCATTAATCAAGTGCCGCCAAGCCCTCTTAAGTGGATGACACATGAATTGTAGCATTGTTCCTTTCGATCGGCTACAGGGAATCTTAGTTGTGGCCGTAGTACAGGGCTGTGTTTAGAATAGCTATGTCTAACCTGCGCACAACAACGCAGAATGAATAACTGCAAGAGCAGGAAGTCACGACGAAGTAAACAAAGACAGGAGAGGAAATACATACCCTGTCCTCTCCGGACGTAGGTTACTTTGTAACCTTGGGTGGCGGGAGGGAAGTATAACCTTTGCACTTAGGGGATTCTCATCCGAATAGTGACTCTGTGGGTCACCAGATATTAATTGACCTTGGGGGTTCACCTTCACCCACAGAGACAGCAACACACAGGGAATCAATAAAGAATACATAACAAACAAATATGTGATCTCGTAACCAGACACACACTGAAAGTACAGTGAGGAACAGATCCGATCACTTACATACTAAACCAGTGTAACCCATTTGTAATTTTGAGGCTAGACGCCCGCCTGCGGATCAGTAGGTCGTGGGTTCGCGTCCTCACGGAGCCAGACTTTTAAAAAAAATGACCTTGACTCCCAGGTCGACCGAACCTTGAGTGGGTACCAGGTGCAGTCCTGGGAAGTAAAGGAGGTCGGCGTGATGCTGATCACATCACCCACCAAGTGTCGATTAATCTAAAAAAAAATATAGATCTAGCACTATATTTCCAATACGCCTAATGGCGTGGAAAAGATACCTTACCCATGCGTGATTCGTGGAAAAATTAAAACTCTTCGAGTCCCAAGGAACTCATCATACGTTCATAGGTTCCTACATAGAAGCCCAATGAACGCATGATGCGCCGATTTTATTACTTTCTTTACTACCCCCTGGACCTGTGATGCTAAACCCCCTGGGACTCAAAGATAGTATCACTTACAAAAATGGGTCCCGTGAGATTTATTTATGTGTATTGTGTCAAATGAAGACATACACTGACATGATAATTACGTATAATAAGGTAGATGCCACAGTCAAATGTGCTGAAAAGGATTCCATTCAAATTTTGAAACAACTGCGCGGGATAGCACTGAATAGAAAAATAAACCGAGCTCGGTGTGACCTATAACGACACAAAAGAATGATGTTGATGATAGTGATTACGATGATGGCGATGATGATGATTATAATGGTACACAACACCTTTACTCACCTCAGACTGACTATTGTTTGCAGTAATGAGAACTGCGATGACAAGCAGACCACCACTGAAGCGGGATGAGTGCCGTGTTCTCTTACTCAACACGGGGAAGTCACGGGCCATAACCCTCCCCCTGGGAGTCCAGTGAATGGTCAGTCCGATCAACAACCCACTCGATTAATTACATGAATGCTCTGCTGCTTTCAAATGATCCAAAGAAAATGTAGTTCCAAAATACTGACCATCGTCCGTACTGTCTTCATCTGCCACAGTTCTAAAGACGGTGAAGATAAAATGGAAACATAAAAAAATGGAAAACAACATGAGAAGCAAGAAAAGAAGGTTAACTAATAATCGGACGACTCTTTTAAAAACGAAAAGTCAGTTGCGTGTCAGTTGCAGAACCAAAACCAACATTGTTTGGCTGTTTGTGATTTCACTTAGCAAATTTACGTTCGAAGTTTGCCATTATACCGACAGTGGGCTCTTGATAATACTGTTGAAACTAACTCATGGCGGTCTGCTGCCATATCGCCCGCAGCTGAAATCAAAGCCGGCAACACAGGTTTACAAAGCGCATTTTCAAAACCAAAGCCACAGACGCTGACATACACACTTACTATACAACGATGCTAATAAATGGGAGTCGCCGTGGCGTATCGGCTAGACACTGGCTTGCTGATTGGAAGGTCGTTCGTTCGCTCCCTAACGGAGCCGGACGTTTTTCAAAAATGACCTTGACGTCCAGGTCGACCCAGCCTTGAGGGGGTACCGGCTGCATTCCCGGGAAGTAAAGGCGGCCGGTGTGATGCTGACCACATCACCTATCTTGTGCTGATTGGTCTATAAAAATATAGGTCTAGCCCTATATGCCATATACGCCTAAAGGCGTGGAAAAGAGACCTTTACTTTATTCTATATATAATTACAAAGTACCAAGTGATGTTACCAAGTAGGTAACATATTCTATATAATATTCTATTATATACTTTATTCTAATAATTAATCAAATAAATCATTAGAAGAACTATGATTGTCTGAATTATGGCTGCCTCATCACTTAGAAAACGTAGCTGCCAAATCCAAACAATCATAAAAACGATTGCATGACGTGTTGAAACAGATTAATAGTATCCTGATCGCTTTAATTACACGCAATGATTATCACAGTTTAAAGTATACTGAAAATATAAAATATGCTAAACTTAAACCAAAAGAGAACTATATGACACAATCCGCTTGCCAAACCTGTGCTACCAGTGCCAGATCTGAACAATGACAGTGAGGAAAACAGAAAAGAACAATTACAACTGAAATTAGATTCCTACGAAGGGCTCGTAATATAACAAAACGAGACGAGAACAGGAATGATGAAATCCACAGGAGAATGGTGAAAGCGGCAGCACTGGATTGCATTTGAAGACAACAGATGAAACGGTTTCGCCGTATAACACGGATGTCAGCAAACAGTAAACCACAGCAAACAATTAAATACAGATCAGGCTAAAAGCGAAGAAGAGGCCAACCATGCAAAGAATGGACCAAGGGAATAACAGAGTCCATGGGAATTCCAATTTACTAAGCGCATAAACGGGCACTTTTCCGTAAATGTTACTTTAAATTGACACCGCAAGGTACCCAGGGATTAAGATGGAATGAGATGATGAGGCTAAACTGAACAAGCAATATGTACTCCTTCAATCTGTTTCAATTAATATATAATCTATGCAATAATAAATAACATGTAATTGACAAACACAAATATCTGATACCGAAAAAGTAGGCGGGGGAACAGGGGGGGGGGGGGGGGGCAGTCCATATATCGTAATTATAAGCTTGATTAAAATGATATAATTGTATAAATCACTACTGCTATGAAAAAGCCTACAAGGGATTTGGCGAGAATGTAGTCAATTAATTTTCCATTTAAGGATTCAAGAAATAAAGCGCTTCTTTCAAACAGCAGTGGCGTTACATCGTGTACGTCTATCCGCGACCCTCTCCAGCTTCTGGAAAAGGCGCTGGTCTGTCTTATGCGTTTTATGGTTCTAGTAACGAACTAGGGACCAGTGAGAGGTGACTGAACATTTATTCATGGGTAACGAACTAGGGACCAGTGAGAGGTGACTGAACATTCATTCATGGGTTCTAACCTTTGAGACGCGTTAGCCTAACTGGCAAAAGTGTCAGGTTGGCGCGCCAGGTTATGTTTTCTACAGTTCCGGTCTTACCGACGATCATGCAAGCTCTATAATACAGTATGTGAGTGATTTTAACGACCACATAACATATACAACTGGCCCCAATACCACACACTGAGCCTAGGTACCACTAGAGAGTGCATTCTACACCCCGCGGTTTCAGTCTTCTGAACATTTTGCAGTGACCATAAAATCGTTGTTGCTTCAGTAACGCAACAGTACCCTCCTCGTCGCCGACCAATGCTGACAGATGAAATAAACTCATCTCCTACTTAAAATCCTAGACGGCTATAATATACCCACCAACAAACACTAATTCTGCTTACGAGTGAAAACGCCATCTCGTCGGCCGCTACTCACAGAACAACGATTAATACGCAACAAAGAAAGCTTTTTCAGGACAACAGTACACCGGGACACCCCTTTAACGTAGACAGGCCCGAGCAAGCATCAATGAAAGGTCACATAGTGTGTAGCTGGGCCCGACTTCGTTTCCACAAACCGTTTTAGAATACTTGTGTTTTGACCAATTGTAATCTGGCAATTAGCACTCTACGTCGACTTGCCACGTGGCCCTCAATAAACACATTCCAGCTGCCTTGAAAAAGTAGTACATACAGGCAATGAAGACTAATGAATTTCCTCAAGAAGGCTATTGGTACATTCTGCCATTTAAACTATTTATCTTTTGAGAGAGGGAGGAGAGAGAGAGAGAGAGAGAGAGAGAGAGAGAGAGAGAGAGAGAGAGAGGCGGAGAGAGAGACAGACCGACAGACCGACCGACCGACCGACAGACCGACCGACCGACAGACCGACAGACCGACAGACAGACAGACAGACAGACAGACAGACAGACAGACAGACAGACAGACAGACAGACAGACAGACAGACAGACAGACAGACAGACAGACAGACAGACAGACAGACAGACAGACAGACAGAGTAAGAGACAGACAGAAATCCAGACAGACAGAACTGGCTGTTGTAAATAATATAAAGGTTGAACAAGTAGGTAACAATGACAGTTTCAAGGAAAGAAAGTTAGCGATACCTGCAGGAATAATATCGAGGAAATGTTATTTTACTGTGGCAGAAGAAACAATAAATTATGTTTGCATGTCACGACAACGAAACTAATTATGGTATCCCATTTATGACTGTTGTCTGGGCTGCTAGCGTGGCCTATAAGTTTTATTATTTCAAGCATAAATGTGCATTCGTTTCCTTTTTGTTAACTTCAGTAGTGAAAATATGTGCGATTACTGTCGGCAGAGGGTGTGAGACCAACAATAAAATGTCTGCCTCTACAGTTCATTTTAAAAGATCTGAAAATCATGGAAGATTGGCTAATAATCAGCGTCTTCTCTTGGAAGCTGACATTTTTGGTCATATCAAGGGCCATGGCGGATTGGACAAAAATAACGCAGAAGGCATGGTACCAGGAAGGAGGAGAACGGGCCGACTAACACGAAGGTGAGCACAGGATAAGAGTGACTCAATGAATATGAAAGTATATGAGCGGGAGAGCTGGCGAGAGGACGATTTTCTTTTACGTAGACCGTGATGAGAGCGACGTTCTGCAAAGGACCTGCTACATGATGATGACGACAGTTCGTGGCCACTGCATTAAATTAAGCATATGTATCATACAAAAACTGCCATTACTGCCTGTAATTACCAATTTAGCAATGCAGGCGGTGGTTTCTCTGTGCTTGGGGTTTAGGGCCTTTTGGCTAATGAAGTTACCATTCTAAACCAATTTCCTGCATGACAGCCTGCGTTCTGAGCCGTTTGACAAGCCGCTACTCACATTACCAATCGAATTTATATAAAAAAAATTTTGTAAGCTTCAAATTTCATACTAATGGGCACACAAAAGAAGATGTGGCAAATATCACGTATAGGTTATAGTAACGCTGTCGGGCCCAGAAAGAGAGCGACTTCCCTTCCCATTGATGCCTCATTGTGATGCAGGACGTCTCCTATCTTGCGGTGTTACAATATGGTTTCCTTCAACGTTCGGTCAGCGTATATAATGATTGTGGGAGGTTGTGTTGTCTTGAGTCTATTTCAAGCGCCGCAGGCTCCTGTGTACAAGAAAGAAGTACTGCAGGGGGAGCTGCGCAGGCGCGACGATTCCTGAGTATCGAATATGGGATATTTTTATATTTCTTCGTTCGTTAGCAGTGGCTCCTTCCCCCTCCCTTCCCCGAGACAAAAACGCACTTACAAGGAGGTAAGAGAAGAAAAATATCACTGTTTCCATAGTCCGGAAACGTCGCGCTGGTAGCAAAACTTGAAAATAATCACGCAAGTCTGCAGTCAGAAGACGGTGAAAAGAGCGTTTTAAAGCGTTCACATAAGGAATATATGACAACCCCGCAAGATAGGAGACGCCTTGTATGACAACGAGGCATCAATGGGAAGGGAAATCCATCTGTTTATGGGCCGAAGTTTGTTACTAGAACCCATACATGTACTTCCCAGGAAATTTTCTAGTATTCACTTTAGCTGATGCCAGTGTGGGTTTGAACCATTTTATGAAGGAAAAATAATAGAAATAATGTCCCTAACAAGCATGTCGTAGCAGGCGATTAATTAGGAGTGTTTCCTTTAAAATAGGAGAGCCTCTATCTGGAAGGCGAGCAACCAACAGTACGCATACAAACAAGCCAGATCTGTAAAAGAATGTGCAACGCAAAACTCAAGTTCTGGAATAAGACCAAAGTCAAAAATTATTTGATAAGCCAAAACACTCCCCTGGAGTTTACAGTCGGTGAACGCTAGAATAAAAAGAGAATTTAGCTGAATCTGTCTAGAAACACATGTCAGACTGTTACATTGCCACCATCATAGGGACTGGAACATACGACCATTTTGTCGACAAGGAAGAGTCCTAGCTTCTGTGATTCCTTATAAGACCATATTAAAAGGATGAATATAATCCTAAGCATGCGCTGTGAATACTAAAAAGAAAAGATTAGGACTATAAGTGTAATCCAGGTATATATTGTCATTCCCAAACAGAATATAAAAAGAAAAATGCAATCCAAGGTATATGCCTGTGTTTGACAATATAAGAGATGAAATTTTATATATTTATATATATAGACCTAGGCCTGCACAGTGATTGTCGAATAGAAGAGATTAAGATTAAGACGATAAATATAATCCCAGGCATATACACTGATTCCCGCATAAAAAAGACTAAAAGGAAAATATAAATATCCAAGGTATATACTGTGAGTCCCGAACATACAAGATTGAAAAGAAAATATAATCCCAAGAATGCACTGTGATTCTCGAATAGAACAGATTAAAAGGGAATGTTTAATCCAAATGTATTCTCTGGCACATCACCCACTCAGTGCCCATTTGTCGATAAATCTATGTCTAGAATCGCAAGCCTAGAATCGCAAGCCTAGAATCGCAAGCCCGATACGCCACTGACGTAAAAGTAATAGTTTACCTACCAAGTATGTACTGCGAAATGTGAAGCTTTCATTCACAAGCACACAAGATTATTATTTCAAGTGACCAGTTCACTTACCCTAACCTATTTCCTACGTTCACAAAGAAATTCCACATACTCATTTTACGAGGTTGTTTCAACGCTAAAGAGATATCAGTTTACGAGAGCACAAAAGTGGGCTCGAACCCGGATTTTCATGCAGACAAAGTAATATATCATTCACTATACCATTATCGCAACCACCAAACATACCCTCCAAGTGAACATCCTGAAAACCCGGAACGAACACAGACGTAATGTTTGTCAAAACGATAACATTATACCCCACTCGAAGGTTTATCTTACACAACACTGACAACATCAAATCTCGCTTACAAGGTCGCACAAAAAAATGGGCCCACTAGGCTGTACATTTGAATACAGTGAAGGGTGTGGCTTGGAACATACTGGCCGCGATAGAAAGATATTTTTCTTGGCTTCCTTCTGACGCCCGTCAGACAAATGTTTGTGTCTATCTTTTATTTTATGCTGTATGGCTTTGGCAGTCATGTCTACCCACAATCTTCGGTAAAGTGTACTTGTGACCATTTTTGACACTTATGATTTTCCATGCCATGGTGTTAAACTGGCCAGCATCATCTCTCATGCCTCCCTGTGCTTCTTGTCCCTTTTTTACTTCCCCGCCATAACGATGAATTCAAGTTTCCTCGTTCTTACATCATAACTGAAGACTGTTATTTTGTCTCCTTCTGATGTGGGCAATCATTTCTCTTCGTGAATCATTTCCTTTCAAGAGATCTTCATTACTCTTTTTACCTGCCCATGATATTCTGATAATTCGCCTATTAAACCACATCGCCGCTTCCAAATATGTTTCAACTAATCGTTTAGCTGTTATCGATGATTGCGAAAAGACTACAAGATAGAACGGAAAGAAATGCTATGAAAGTTCCTTGTGAGGCTCAAAGGCGCAGCTGGACGACAATGTATTTTATGGTAGTCTAAGTCAGCGGTTCTTAAACTTTTTTTCGCCACTGCACCCTTGTCAGGCAACACAAATGTCGTTGCACACCTACTCTTAAAGCGGTTTTAATAATAAGGAAAATAAGAAAAACAGAGCACATTTAATGTTCAGCTGTCTTTAATGCGATGAATGAAACTGTTTATGAATTTTTCATTATTTCCTGTATGTAAAGGAAAGTTTAGTTAATTTTACCCTCAAATCACTTGACCCAGAAAGTTTAGTATCTGTTCTTCATGTTAGCGTACGTTGAGAATGCACGGTAGCCTTGCCAACAGCATTGTCTTCCCAATACATCTGCAACCAGAACTCTTCTTGGCTTCCTTCACGTTGTTTCTGTTTTCAACTGTTGTCTTCAGACAACTGCAACCAGAACTCTTCTTGGCTTCCTTCCCGTTGTTTCTGTTTTCAACTGTTGTCTTCAGACAACTGCAACCAGAACTCTTCTTGGCTTCCTTCACGTTGTTTCTGTTTTGAACTGTTGTCTTCAGACAACTGCAACCAGAACTCTTCTTGGCTTCCTTCCCGTTGTTTCTGTTTTCAACTGTTGTCTTCGCTGATATCAAGCACATTTAAAAAAAAATTCTTGATTATTGCCGCGGCACCCCTTGCATACGCTCGCAGCACCCCTGGGTGTCGTGGCCCCCAGTTTGAGCACCTGTGGTCTAAGTGATCACATGTGATAGTTTAAAAAACATTGTCAGATATGTCAGCGATTGAGTTGGTAATGAAACGATCTGATTATTCGATTCCATGGTTGTTGACCTGTCTCTTCTATTCCGTGTCTTTTTTCATCTTCTTCTTTGCGTTTACCGGCTGTAAACGCTGACAGAACGTTCTGGTGGTTATTTTACTTCCAGACGTAAGCTTTATTCGAGAACCTAAGTTTTGCGTGCCTGATTTACCCATCTAAGTTATTTGTATGCAGCCTGTTGGTTCATCGCCTCTCAGGCAGGTGACCCCGACTTAGACGGAAACTTCCCTAATTAGTCGACTTTTATGACATACTTTTTAGGAGAATAGGGAGTCTGTTCTCTCTCTCTCTCTCTATCTCTCTCTCTCTCTCTCTCTCTCTCTCTCTCTCTCTCTCTCTCTCTCTCTCTCCTCCTCCTCCCCCTCTCTTTTTTTCCAATGTGGCTCTGGAACCCACACGGAGATTTTCATTATTAAAATGAGGATACAAGCTATACATACACATACACTACTCACTTTTTTGTGGTGGGGAAAAAAAAGGGGGGGGGAGGGTGGGAGGGAAGTCAGTATATATGCTGTCAATACCTGCCTTTTATCGCTAGATGCCACAGTTTAAGAATCGATAGGTAGTCGAACAAGGGCGCGTTCAGTCGCTTGGTATGCTGTGCTGTTGTAAGGTCTAAGGTGTCACTGACCCCATCAGTCTAATATCTTCTAACAGTGCCATCCTGGGGTTTCCATTTGCTCTTGTTCTCGCTGTCGGCATCGTCGAATTTATTCTTAGTAGGTGGTTGAACTATTTTGAATCATTTTTCCCCCTTCTCTTAATGAATTTAACAACCGGTGGTATTGTTCCAACAGTTCTCAGTCTCTTCATTTCTTCACAGTGTACAAAGCTTGAAAGGATTTAAAATGACGGAATGAGAATCCTCTTGGATTGCACCCCAGTTAGAAAAAAATGATGTATTTGCTTGGGCTGTCATCGGTAAAGTCTATACTGTCACTATCGCAAGACAAGGCCTATATGCGAGTTACCAATGACGAAAGGCATCAGTTGCATAGTAATTTGAACGATTTAAGAAAAGACAGATTGAAAAGAAGAATGTCATGGATGGCACTAGCCGAAGATACCATCGAGACGGCGGCCTCAGTCAAGCAAATACACACGGGGCAGGAATGGGTTGACATGAACACTAACAACATCAGTTTCCATCAGGTTATTATCACGTTAGGAAGAGAAGAGAGTGGTGTAACGGTATGACACAGGTACAACAACTGCTAAATGGAAAGGCTGGGCTAGATGATGTAACAGTGTACACTGATGGTTTTCTTCATCGGGGTGTAAGATCTGGCTGGGGAGTTTCCGCTAGAATGAAGGGGGAAATTGTGGCAGAACAAAACGGGGCTTTTGCATTTACAACTTCAAGCATGAGAATGGAAGTGGAGGCAATCACTGCAGCTCTGAAGTGGATAGCAGAAAACAAAATTACCGATTATTGGTGTCTGATTCTCAGTCGGCATTGCGAAAGGTCCAAAATGGACTAATGTGGCATGAACGAAAACCTTGCACCAGTATGCCAACATTGCAGGGAATCACGTGGATTTACTGTCCGGGAAACGCAGGAGTGCAAGAGAATGAAAGAGCGGATTATCTGGCTATAAAAGCGAAAGCTACAGGAACACTCGTATTGGACAAGGGAGATATTCTGAAGACCATATATAAAAGACTTTTGACAGAAGACACGAGACTAGATGAAATAACAGGGGCAAGAATGTATGATGGAGGAATTAAGTGAGGATGCGGCAAGGGGGAAGGGGGGGGGGGGGGGGCGAGTGAGAGGAAGAGATCGGCGTGTGTATAATCAGTGTGCTACGGCAACAGTTAGCATCTATACATTACGTCATTTGCTGCAGGAGACGGAGCATTTATGGGTATCTGTCTGTCTGTCTGTCTGTCTGTCTGTCTGTCTGTCTGTCTGTCTGTCTGTCTGTCTGTCTGTCTGTCTGTCTGTCTGTCTGTCTGTCTGTCTGTCTGTCTGTCTGTCTGTCTGTCTGTCTCTCTAGTAAATTTCAGCCTATATCGGCAGGTACATTCCTTCAGCTAACATTAACATATAATGAAGCACAAATCTCGAATCCTTTAAATTAACATACGTGAACCATTGTGTCCCTTGTTACACTGAACATGGCAACGTAGAAGTCGAAGATTAACCACGTGATGCTAGGGGAAACACACACACACACACACACACCTACACACGGACACACACACCTACACACACACACACACACACCTACACACGGACACACACACACCTACACACACACACACACACATACACACACCTCGTGCGCAGGCGGACAAGGACTCAGACACATCGGGGGGAAAGGGTGTGTGTCTCAGCCCGCTTACAAATGTTTAGAGGGGATCTCAGAAGGCTTGTCTTTATCTAAGCGCACAATAATATTAATAATAATGATGATGATAATAATAATAATAATAATAATAATAATAATAATAATAATAATAATAATATTAATAATAATAATAATAATAATAATAATAATAACACTGGCAATAAGAATAACGTGTTGAATGGTAAATAATATAATATAAAGTTAGAAAAAAAAAACTTAAATAAAAGTGAAAAGCCATGTCCACGCATATAGGCGTATTAGGCACACAAGAACTAGACCTAGACGTTATAAATGCAGCGAAATACACACGCAATAAACTGTGCAACATTTAGTTTGTTTTATAACTTAAACGTTATAATCAAGGCTGGATTTAGAATTGACGAAGCCTTAATGGGGGGGGGGGGGGGGGGGGGGAATCTGAGGCTCTATGGTTTCAAATTACACCAGCTAATCTCAGAAAAAAGATCAAATACATATAGGCCTTTTGAATATATGGATCCCTCGTGTGGGTTCCGGGGCCATATTATAGGGAAAACAGGAATATACCCACTGCCTACCAAAAAGCATGTCGTAAGAGTCGACTAATTAGGAGCTTTGTGCGAAGTTGAAGTCCATCTACCTGAGAGGCAAGGAACCAACAGTCTGTACACAAGTGTGTCTGATCTGTCGAACGAATGCACATGCAACACTTAGGTTCTGGAACAGGACTGCAGTCCAGAAGTGGGCCAACAACCAGAACATTTCATCAGAGTTTACAGCTGGTG